>JAASGW010000042.1:0-87824 GCA_023334395.1 Phytopythium sindhum
CCCCCCCCCCCCCCCCCCCCCCCTGCCTTTACGCGCTGTCAACAATCGCGAGTTCCCGGCGCCAGCTTACGGCCTTCGATTGGACGAAATGATTATCATCGCGCGACTTTCGCGCGACCTTCGCGCAACCTTTGCTTTAGCTCTCCGCCCTAGTGATCAAAGGTTCGATCATGAAGGAGGAGAAAGGGACTTACTTGGTGCTCACTTTTGAACTTGACGCTTCGAGATCAACCAACAAGAGACGCAGGAGAGATGACCAAGGTGACGGAGTTTAAGGTGGGCATGACGTGCGATGGCTGCTCGAGCGCCTGCACGCGCATCCTGAGCAAAATCGAGGGCGTCAGCAGCGTGCAGTGCGACGTGGCCAAGCAGCAGATCCTCGTAGAGGGCGACGCCGACGAGAACGTCATGCTCGAGGCGCTGCTCAAGTGGTCCAAGGCCAGCGGCAAGAGCGTCGCGCTCGCCTGAGCGTAGCCCAGGGAACGAGAAGGAGGACAACAGAACGCGAGGGAGTGGTGCCATCAACTCGATGCATGTCCCTCATGAGCCCCAGCGCAATGGACAAGTACATACACCACCACCACAGATGAAATAAGCAAACCCAGAAAATAAGATGCTATAGCTCCTCTTGCACTCGAAGACTGCTTGGTGCGCGGACGACTCATAGGTCGTCGGGCTTGTCCCACGTGGACACGCCGGTCTGCTTGTTGAAGTAGAAGGGCTTGCCGGTCTCGGCGTCCCAGTCCTCGACCCAGGGCGAAGCCTTCGGCTTGCCGGGCTGCTCGCCGGGCTTCTTCTTGGCCTTCTTCTTTTTCCCGCCAGCGCGCTCCTCTTCCTGCTGCTGCCGCTGCTGCTTGGCCAGCTCCTCCTCCAGCAGCGTCTGGTCGTCGCGCAGGGCGCTGTCCACCGCGGCTGCGCCCGCCGCCAGCTTTTCGACCAGCTCGTTCTTCTTCTCCATGAGCTTGGCGACCGCCGCCGAGTCGGCCATCGTCTCCTTGACGCGCGCCGCCACCTTCTCTGCCACGGTCATCGGCACGCCGACAGCTCCGGAGCCGCCAGCCCCACCGGTCTTCCACACGGCCGGCCACAGCGGAGAGAATCCGACGGGGTAGTTGCTCTGCACGCGCACGCGGAACGGACCCTCCATGCCCTTCTTGTACGCCGCCACGAGCACCGTGTAGGTCCGCGCGGGCAGCTCGGTGCAGTGCACGCGCACCTCTCGCTGACGCACCGGTGCGCCCGAGTGCGCCACCACGTTGTCGCGCGTGAGCTGCTTGACCCGCACGGCACGGTCGGCCGCGCGGTTGGACACGATAAACAGCACGACGGGCAGCGGCTCCAGCGGCGCCAGCCCGCGCACGTCGACCTGCGTCAGCGTCACGATCAGTTCGGTTGGCCGCGTCACTTCGAGCGAGAACTGCGGGTTGCTCTCGAGCTCGCAGCCTGGATTGTGCCGCGTCGGGAGGCCCCACGCCGTGCGCACCTCCACCACAGGGGCAGGAGCAGCAGCGCTAGAAGCAGCAGGCTTGGCCGCGCTACTGGCTGTGGACCCGTCCGTCCAGTGGCCAAAGAGCTCGTGGGTTGTCCACTTGGCCGGGTCGTAGTAGCGGCACACGTACAGCGAGCGGAAGGCGTGGCAGAAGTCGTCGAAGTGCATCCAGAACGTGTTGTCGTCCGCGCTCTCGTGCTGCTGCACGCCCAGCAAGCGGCGCAGGCGGCACGTCCACAGCTTGGAGCCGTCGCTCCAGTCGCCCTTCCACTCGGGGTGGTCTCCCGGTGGGTTGCGCAGCTTGACGAGCCGCTGGCTATCGACCTCGCGGACGTCGTAGATCACGTAGCACGCGCCGAAGACGAGCCCCATGTCCAGCAGACTCGCGTCCGCGTTCCCGCTCGCGAGGGTGGCGGCGCCCAGCAGGAACCCGTTCGCTTTGAACCGCAGCAGTTGCTGCCAGAGCGTCGTCTTGAGCGCGCCACGCGCTGCAGGAGCCAAGAACACCTCCTCGGCCACGCAGCCAGTCAGTGCCTCGAGCGCGCCGGGCACGTCGCCGCCAAAGTGAGCGGCGCCCTCTAGCGCTGCATACCCGCCATGGTACTTTGCGAACGCCTTCTCCAGCAGCGCGACCCAAATCTCTTCGGCGTCGCGACTGCAGGCGAATGCTGGCTTGCGCTGCGAAGGTTGAACGACCATCGACGATCCCAACGGAGCGATCGCCAGACTACTGCTGCCTTGCAATCCGTCAGGGACGGCGACGGGGAAGAAGTCGTCCACGATGATCGTGTGCCACTGGCAATTCTTGTACAGGCGCAGCGCGTAGGCGCCCGTGAGCGACGTCTGCTTGGTGACGAAGATCCGGTCGAGCAGCGGGTCGATCGCTCCGTCGTCCACTCCGCCCGACGCGGCAACAATGCTGATCGCACTGAGCAGCCACGAGTCGTCGAGCTTGCCACCGGATCTCACGTCGTCCGGGTCTGTGCCGCCGTCAAACAAGCCCGCTGCCACGTTGATAGCCGACGACACGAGCCACTCGGGCGCGACTTCGTCTGCGCGTGCGCAGCCTGCGAGCGATGTCGCGTCCGGAGGGAACTCACGGTCAACAAACTGGAGCGCTCGCCCGAAGGAGCCGGGAACACACGAGTATCCCGACGCGATCTCAGCCATCGCCTCCTGTGCGTTACGCAGCGCCTCGGCGTCTTCCTTGCCGGCGTCGTCGCCGTTCTTGCCTTGCTCTTGCTCGTCGTCTCCACCTTGCTGGTGCCGACGGAGGCGCCGGGCCTCAAACTCCTGCAGTCGCTTACGCGTCTGTTGCTCGTCGTGATCGCGCCAAGTCGCGCGCCATTCGAGCTGCGCGGCTCGTGCCCGCTGGTCTTCAGCGTCCACAAGCGCGTCGACACGCTCTGTCTCTGCATTGAAGGCGGCCTTGAGGGTGTGAAAGCGCGTTCGGTCCTCCCGCGACAGCGAAAGCAGCCACACCGCGACGAGCGGCACATCGATGGACGCGAATGATCGCGTGCGGAACACGTTGGCCGGCGGGTGGATGCCGTTCGACATGAGCTTGAAGCGGTTCTCGCGCAGGAACTTCTGGAAGAGCACCTTCTCGCGGTTCAGCCGAGCGTCCGCCGCAGCTAGCAGCAGCAGCTGGAAGTGGATGATGCAGCGCGTCTCCTCGTAGAACGCCGCATCCAGTGCCGCGTCCAAAGTCGGCAGCATGCGTAACACCGTCACCAAATCGTCTTCTTTCTCACTTACTGAATCTGCGTTCTTCTTCGCGCTGGGAAAAGGCTTAGTGATCGCCTTCAGTGCTGATAGAGCTTTCGTCCCGGCTTCCAGCTCATCAACGTCTTCGATTGCGGCAGGTGCAGCAGCGGCAGCAGGATCTGCAACTACAAGCGCAGTTTCCCCTGTTGCTTCGCTTGTCTTTTTCGTCTTCCTTCTCAGCGCTTGCCAGCATCGCGTCGATCTGCACCCCGCCACCCCCGCCGGCACGTTGTACTTATGAGCAAGAAACACCGCCAGTCGCCAAGGAAGCGTGAATGCGTAGAAAAACCCAAATGGACCTCCGCCGTCTCGGAAGATCTCGACTGCCACGTTCTGCCAAGTGAGCAAGGTGCCCTCAGACTCCAATGCGCTAGTAGACGGTGCCTGTCTGTCGTTAGACACCTCGCCATCTCCACTTAATCGCTTGGATGCATTCTTTCTGAGCTTGAGAATGCGAGCGAGCAGCCCCCCAGCCTGTTGACGGCTGTACAGACCGCACGTGTGCTCAAGCTCGTCAATCTCCATGGCGAGGTCGCCACCGGACTTGCGCGGCGCTAGCTTCTCTTCGTTGCTGTCCCCATCACTCGTCGATTTCCCCACACCGCTGGCTGCTTGACCGTGCCCTCCGCCACCGGCCCGGCCACCGTATGCGATCGCTTGGAACTCCAGCTCGGCCTTTCGTTCGCGACGCTCGCGCTCAACGAACTCGGCACACTCGAGCGTGAGCGGCGTGCGCCGTTGCTCGGCAAGGGACTGCGCGGCGGCACTGGCGTCCTGAAGTATCATCTCATTCACATATTTCGCGGCGATGCCCATCTGCACGGGCGTGACGGCGCATAAGTGAGCAGTGGCGCCCGCAAAAACGAGTAATGAGATGCTACAGAGGCCGACGCCTATTCCAAGGGGGTCCACGAACATGACGCCGCTCACGCCCCAGCAAAACAGGAGCAGTAGGACCACATAGAGCAGCAGCACACGCGGTGTCTCATCGCGCACGTTATTCCGGTACGCGTCGTACGAGAACACGGGAAACAGATATGGCGAGTAGAAGAGCGCGACCTCGCCACTCGCAGTACTGCCAGCGATTTGCCAGTACGCCGCGGCGAGTAGCAGTGTATACTTGAGCACTAACACGGCGAACACGATCGACAGACACGAGAAGAAGGGCAGACCGGATATTACGCCGGCGAAAATCGCGACGTTCGTGGCGGACGCGACGATGAAGTTGGCTAAACGCTCGTACCGCGGGGACAAGTACCGGTCGTTCTCCACCCATTTGAGCAGGAAGAAGAGCAGGAACAGCGCCAGTGCCAACACCACAAGGAGGATGGCGCCGACTGCCACAGACGCGAATATGAACATCTCCAGGAGGAAGAGCACGATGGCTGCGGCTCCCAGCGCAAAGGCTCGCTGCAGCGGGCGCGACGGTGGGCGAACCCAGCCTTCATCATTCCACTGCCCGAATGCAATCGCAAGCAGCAGGAACGCCGGGTACAACACCAGGAACGATAAGACCACGAGCGACTCGATCGTGTTCACGTTGCCGTGCAGCACGTGACCAAAGAGCACAGCGCCAGTGATCCACGCCACCAAGTAGCTCGCGCCGAATGAGAATCGCATGTCGGTCGTCGCGGCGCCAACCTGAAAGTACTTGGCCGTGGATGCTAGCGAAAATAAGAGCACGTACGCGGCGACCCACATCAGCTGTCCGAGCCACGCGGGCGTCTCGGTCGCGGACAGTATAGCGCCATAGATCACCAAGAGCACGAGCAGCGCCGCAAAGCACCCGAGCGTCATGTAGTCTTGAGGCAGCAAGAACCCTTGCTGATACGCGTCATACAATGTCATACTCGCAAAGTCCGTGTCGCCAGCGGCAAATGTGTCGGCATCCTCATCGTTGGTATGCGTCAATGGCGCTCCATTGGTGGGCGAGTCCATTGGGAGAAGAAGTAGCGGCTGGTTCTGCTGGTTTGATGACGCCTGAGGCTGGCGTTGAGACGGAGATGTTGGAACCTGCCTGTATTTTTGCCGTGCTTTCTTGGACAGCAGCGATCGCTGCCACGATACGACGTGCGTCACACCATCACGCACTTGCAGCGCCATTCTTGCGATGATGTTGCCTCTTTTAGCTGATGCAGGGCCGGGTGCTTGAGTCGTCGGCATCAATCCCGCATCTCCGACGCTTTTACCTGCTTCAGCTATTGCCGATAGCTTCGCTTTAGATGCTCCAAGTCCGCTGGAGTTCTTCCCTTTGTCTTTGTCTTTTGCTTTTGCTATCGATGCCTTGCGAGAGCTGTTGTGAAGTCCCCGAGCCAGCAATGGACGCTTTCCCATGCCATTTGAAGCCTTATCGTCATCATGGATGCCTTGCTGTCGACGCTTTGCGGGATTCAGAGTCGTTGTGAGCGCCGGATTCAGGCGGTTTTTAGGTGGAAGCGCTGGCATCTTGAAGCTCTCGTCGCCGTTATCGTAAATGCTGTTGTTGCCCTTGCCGCGAAGCGGAGGCAAAACGAACGCCTCTCGCATGATGGCGGCTTCCTTCTCAAGCGCAGCCTCCTCGTCTAGCAAGTCGTCGTCATCGTCGTCGTCCAAAATATCCTCTTCGTCGTCCTCCGGAGGCCAAATGACGAGCCGAAAGTCGTTCTTGCGCCACTGGACGTAGACGGCGAGCGACAACATGAGTATCAGCGGCGAGAAGATAGACGTGACGAGGATGAACGTCGAGCCCGTGGACGCGAAGACAAACAGACCGGCGCAGATCACAAGCACCTCGGACGCAGCTGCGAGCACGAAGGGCAGCGTAAAACCACGCACGAACAAGTAGACGCGCATGGCATAGTCGGACAGCAGTTGCTCGCGCTGGAGGAAGAACGCGCGCGAAGTCGCCAGCGACAGACCGACAAACAGCACGACGACGAACGCGAGGACACCGAACACCCACAACGCCCACTCCTGACCCACAATGGGCACGCGAATCGTCACCGTGTCTCCGCTATCTGAGCTGCTGCCAAACGCGACGGCGAGCAGCAGAAACACGTAGAAAAACGACAAGACCCCGAGCACAAACTCCGGCGTGGTCGATACGTCTAGGTGGCGCCACTGCTGGTACTCGTGGCCGAAGAAAGCGACGCCCCCAGCCTCCTGCTTGCTCATCCGCGGCAGGTTCTTGCCGATGATCTCTTTGCACAACGCTGTGCCCACAACTATGTAGAGCAGTGCGTGGCCAAGAAGCCAGTAGTCACCACAGGTGGCAACGAGACACACGCGCGCTGCACTTAGCAACAGCACAATGTAGCCCGGTGACCACGCTAGATGTCCGCGGTGCAGCATGTACACACAGCTATCGACCAGCACCACTGTTACAACGACACCGAGCGACTGCGTTGGGTATGCGGATCGTGATAGTGCCACGACGCAGTAGATCGCTAGTACGCCGAACGCATAGCCGTATAGTCGGCGGTTTGTGACTTGCTTCGTCTCGGCTGGTGTCACGAATGCACTCGTGAGGATGTCTGCGTGGGCGAATCCCGGGATAGACTGCTCGACGGAGTAGTTGTCGCCGAGAAGTGGCGCAAAGACTGACAGCTTCCGGCTGCGCTTAACGGAGGACTGTGACGTGGCGCTGTCTCCGCCTAGTGCCTGTTGCTTGTTGACGGTTAGCTTGAGCCCGAGTGTGCCGAGATTCTTGAACTTTGACTTGAGCGTGTTGACCTTCTTGCCGGCCCCGACGACTGCGACGACTTGTGACAGCGACTTCATGAGCTTTGAGTCGTTGATAAACGCGATCCAAATGATCGGCATCATGTTGAGCGTGAGAAAGATGGACGTCAGCGAGAAGAAGTCGACGTTCTCGCCGCCGACGAACACCTTGGGGTCGGCGAATGTTGCGGAGAAGAGGAACACGAACGCGAACGTGAACGCCGCACCAAACAGCCGCAACACCGTTGACGTCATGCGCCAGCCCATGCGCACCCACAATACCGCGCCGTAGATACCACTGATGGCTCCTAGGCCCAGGAACACGATGCCAAAGCCGAACGCCGGGGGCGTAACGAGCAATATCGTAGTGACGCCCCACGCCACCAGGATGAGCAGGGGCGACGCAAGGATCAAGTAGATTGAGACGGTCGCGTAGAAGAGGTTGCGTCGAAACGCGAGGTCATGCGCGCTCTCCTTGTGACAGAAAAACAGCTGAACTACAATGTCTGGGCGTGGTCCGGCGTGCGATAGCAGCATATTTATCGCGCTCGCCTCTGCCTTCTTTAGAGCCGACTTCTCCTTCGGATCACCGTTAGCGACAAGTGGCAGGGCGACTTTCTCCGCTAGAAACGACTCGACTCGATCCAATCGCCAGTGCATGCGCTTCAGGAAGTGCACGGCGAGCATTGTGAGGAATAGAAAGTTGAGTGCAAACTGCGCCGTGACCTGCGCGAACACTGTCCGCGAAAACTCCTTCGAGTACGTCGCAGGAATAACGTCGAACGACTCGTGCGGCGCTGCGATGATGAGGTACATGCTGAGAGTGTTGTCAGTGTAGTTCTGCTCCAGGTTGGCACCTGTGACGAGGCCCGCACCGAAGGCGTCACCGTATTCGTTGATCGAATGTGCTGACACATTCTTTGCTACCGCGCGGAAGTCGCCAGCGACGTCTTTGAGCTGCGCGTACTCTCGCGTCTGCGTCCACCCGAAGCTCGTGTTGAGCCACTCGGGCTGCGAAGCTGCATCGTCGACACGGCGAAACACGAACACCTCTGCATCGTAGTTGAAGGTGACGCGAGCATAGGGCGCGTATCCGTACAGCGAAGTCAGCGACACGTTACCCTTGTTGTTGTTGGACGCACTATCCGAGCGGACAAGTAGCCCGCCTTTCGACCGATCCATGCGGTAGTAACTCAGCATGCGCGCGTTGGACGCCGAGTACACGCGTCCGTAGAGCCACGAGTCTTCGTCAGGGAAGTAGCCGCCCATTCCGCCGGACACGACGATCCCCGACAAGTAAACGTGCTCTGTTCGCATCTGGAACGGAAGTGCAGTCATGCGTAATCGCATGCAAGGCGTCGTTGACGTGCTTACCAGCGCCATCCCGTCCGCTTCAACGTCGCAAACACCGTCCGCGACCAGTGGTAGCCACATTTCTTCAACGCACAATGGTTGCTGAGGCATTTTCCACGCCGAGTCGTCGGTGCTTGGAATGTCTTGCGTTCTCGCCGAGAAAGAGGAGCAGTAGATCGCATTCACCGTAATGGTAGCAATCAAATCGTCCCCGAACTCGAAGCCGCTGTCTTTGTCAAGCACCTTGATAACGATCTCCGTGCCTGCGGGTCGGAAACCGAAGTTCAGGTCGCGCACCGTGTCGGTCTTCCCCACGCACCCCTTCTCTAGACACGGCGGCCAGTCCGGGTTGAGCGAGTTCCAAATCACGCCCGACTTCCGCACGTTGTAGCCGATGCTGGCGCGCACGTACGCGTCCGTTTGCAAGCCTGCGAGCCCGAATCCGTCCAAGTCCGGCAGGTTTCGCATCGCCACGATCGTCACGGTCAGGTTGCCTCCCGCAGCTACGTATTCGCCACCATCGGGGCAGTTGCGCGCGCCACCAGTGCATGAGAACTTGGATATCTGCTGCGAAGTGGAGTAGCGAGGATCGGGGTACCCGATGCTTGCGGTTGTCTGCGCGACAGCCGATAGAGGCGCACAGATGAGTAGAACCAGCAGTGCTAGGTGTACTCGTCGCACTCGTAGAAGGAATTTAATGCAGCTATGGAGTTCGTGACTCGCCGATGCCATTATCCGCCCGTCGTCGTCGCAAGCACCGCAACGCGCTGCACGTCTGCTAGCACTCACTAGCGGCCTTGCCAAGCATTAACGAGTTGAGCGCCAACCTGCTCTTGAAAGTACACGAAACGTGTCTGGGTTAGCCCTGGCATGCAGATATATAAAGACGACGGATAGAGAGGCGCCTCTGTCAATAAGCATACAGCACTCACGGTTTTGTCTGGTGGTGTAACGAACCGAGCGGGCAGCGGCCTTCAAGCGAATACAATAAACATACCAGGGGCGTGAGGGGTGAAGGGGCGTGAGCAGCGAAGGACAAGCCGAGGCGGCTGCTTGTGACTGGGGCCTGCGCATACCTCCAGCAGGGTCCGCTTTGAGGCTGGGCAATAAACGCTGGGAACGGGAGCCGGAAACTCTTTATACGAATCAAGTAGACTTCATCATCGGAAAACAAGCATATGGGGAGCAATATCACCATGCAGTCGGTGGTCTTACCGAGAAGCTGCGTGATACTGAACGCGGTTGGCATTACTGGCGAGCGACGATCCAAGTCTGGGCCTTGAGTTCCTCTCATCGAACACCCCACCACCTAAACGACGGCGGGAACACGTATGCGCGCAGCAAGTCACTCGCATACTGGCCGATAAAGATCAGCGTCATGGCGACGAACGCAACGACGGCCAAGTGCCAGTTCGAGAAGACTTCGAGCATCGACAGCGTCTCGGCAGCGACAAAGCTGAATGGGTCCGCCTGGATCTTGCTGTAGACACTGACAGGCACATCG
Source organism: Phytopythium sindhum (assembly GCA_023334395.1). Taxonomy (NCBI): domain Eukaryota; phylum Oomycota; class Peronosporomycetes; order Pythiales; family Pythiaceae; genus Phytopythium; species Phytopythium sindhum. Next base: position 9,813 of record JAASGW010000042.1, read on the forward strand.
AGGCGCACAATCGCGTACATCTCGTCGCGCGTCACGCCGATCCCCAGGGTGCTCTAACGATCGCATTGATATGATCAAAACAGCGTACAACTCCGTTAGTCACCACAGCGACAACAACTTCCAGCATTTCCACCTATCGTACGATGCAGTTTACCTTGTCGGGCATGTGGCGGAATACTTCAAATGCAACATCGCCAGGCGTCAACCTGAGAAGACAATACGCAAAACCATTAGTAAAAGGTGATCATAAAGAGAACAGCACGTGATGGACGTACGAAATGAGTGACGACACGGTATTCGCCTCCACTGTGGGCAGTTTCTGGCCGCGAATCCAGTCCGCGTTCAGGTAGACCCATTTCAGCGCTCGGCTCACTTTGTGGCCCGAGGTAAGGACGTATCCGGGGTCTCTGTTGCAGTACAGAACGCAAAACAGTAGCGAATGTTGTGGTTAGGCGCAATCATCGGGATCAAAGCAAGCTGTTCACAGTACCTCGTTCCGAAGATCATGGGCAACACGAGTGTGACGGCTTCATAGATGAGCGATCGGACCTGTCCCCCGGTCCCGAATCGCGCACCATGATTCCGAGAGCGCTCTCGACTATGAGAACGGTCTCGGGAATTGCGCCGCAGACTCGCGTGCACCCAGAATCGGGCCGACTCCGCGCGGATCATGTTGTTGACCTTGTGGCATGTGGCGCGTGCTTCCAGCAAATCTTCGGCTGACAGGAAACTCGCGACGTGGAACTGCACTTCGAACGGCAGGCTCAGAAATTCACTTTCCTTCTGGGTGCTACAAGGAACAACATGTTGATCACGAATGACGCAGAGACATTAGATACCACACACAACTATACAAACATGAAGCAGATACACAGCACTTACTCGAGCGACAGTTTCGCTGACAGGCTCGCGACTAGTTCGCGCTCAGCTTCCGCGACGTACTCCATAGTCACGTCACCAAACACGCACGCAAGGATGCCCGTGGCCGTGCCAAACTGCACCGCAACTAGCAGGTCGTTCGGCCAGAGATAGCCGTAGGACAGGAACCAACCTCCCGTGAGAGCGCCCCACTCGATACACGACCGCTGCGCGTGCGCTTCGAAGTTCTGTCGCATGTGGAGAAGCCGGTCTTGCAGGATTAGACCAACTTTGCGAGTCGGTCTCCAGATCACGAACATGTCGCCGAGCAGTGCAAAGATGACACCACTCGTAGTGGCGAGCAGGAAAGTCACTTCGATGTTCCGGAGATGCGTGTAGATCGTATTGAAAACGACCGCGCCCACGAGGCCCAGCAGTGCAATCACGGGGAGCGGCAGGATTTGGACCTTGGCGATCTCTTTCTTCGCGTCGTCTGCAACGATATATAGTTAGATCGCGACAGGCAACAATTTATAAGAAGAGCAGAGCAGAAATCGCAAAGCACTCACCATCAAGCGGAACAGCGTGCGCCCTACTGCGCACCTGCTCTCCAATCAGAGCAACCAGCATTCCAGAGAGAGTTCCGACTTGCGTAGCGACAACAAGATTGCCGTAGATCGCGTAGCTGCCGTAGATCACACCGAAAAAGCTGCCGAGCTCCACGAACGAGCGAACAGGGTACTCCGTCCAGTTATTCCGCGCGTTGAGGAAGCGGTCTTGAAGGATCACACCAGCCCACCGCGTCGGCTTGAAGAGGACCAAGAGGTCGGCAAAGCACAGGAATGCAATGCCCGCTATGGTCGCGAGCAATACAGTCACCTCGAGGCTTCGGATGTTCTCGAAGATCCACTGGAACGTGCCCGATCCAATATATGCGAACAGCAGCATCACTGACAGCGGACGAGGCGAACTGCTCGCCAGCAAGAGGTTGTCGTCATCGTCGTCATCGCTATGTTCACTCGGAACGGGCGATGGTGGGTGTTCTCGCTTCTCGATCAGTTTGTAGCGCTCGCCCCACGAGACAATCCGCGACCGATTCCGTCGAAAACATTCACCTGACAGCGTCACAGCGATACCGGAGAATGTGCCGAGTTGAAGCGCCAGGAGCAAATCATCGTAGAGCGCGAATGATCCCCATACAACAGCCAGCCACGTGAAGAGCTCGAGGAACGACCGAAGCGGCTCCTTCTTCCAGTTTTCTCGAGCATGAGTCACGCGATGCTGCAGCAGAAGCCCAACCTCTCGCGTAGGCTTCCACAGCAGAAACACTTCACTCGATGCCATGAAGAACACACCCGAAAGCGACGCCAGGCAGAACGCGGCTTCGATGCTGTCGAAGTAGTGATAGATCGACATTAGCCAGACCACGGACGTGTAGGAGAAGAAGAGCAGGCAGAAGATGAGCGCGCACGTAGCCGTCAACTGCATTCGCACACGATTCCCCACAGTGAAATGCAACTGCGAACACAGCCAGTGGCCACCAACCGAGACCACAATCCCCGAGAGAGCCGCTAGTGTCAGCGAGCTAAAGACAGTCGAAGTTGCTGCGAACGTGCCCGTGAAGACGCCAACGAAGATAGCGAGCTCGACGAATGCATGCAACGGGAACAGTTCCCACCGCTTCTTGTACCGATCCAGTCCTGACCGTAGCAGCACGTCCGGTTGCAGCTCGTGTTGGAGTGGGCTTGTCCAGTACCCCACTGTAGACGATACAACCACGTTGCCTGCCGACAATTGCGAAAGCGAAACTGCGAACTCGTCCTGCTGCATGACTGCGATCGCCGTGGAGCACAACTCGATCGAGGACACTACCACCAGCGATATGAAGGTCCAGGTGACGCGCTTGTAAAAATACGGGTACTCGCGACGGACGTACTGGAGGAGGGAACTCGAGTACGGAACTTCGCTGGGGTCTTCCGTAAGTGGTGTCGCATTCTGCTTGTCTAGGCAGCCGCCATTGCTGCTCAATCGCCGTCGATTCTCAGTGCCCGCAGATCCCTGCTTCTCAACTTCGTACCAGCACTCACGCGACAGTGCAAGACTGAACACGGAGAGAAGAGACGAGAAAACGATCCCGGGCAGCCCGTGGCACAGTCGGCACGCGAGCGCAGTGATGCCAACGACGCAGACTTTTCCGGCAACTCGCTTGCTTAATCGTGCGATGTCCGGCATGGATACGCGCGCACCGGAAACTGCAAGAGTGGTCAGGAAAAACGTTGCTGACCCGACGCACCACCAAACAGCTGAAGTCGTGGACGAGGAAGGGATATCCACCAGCTTGATGACCGCATCATACACCTTGATACAGAAGTATGCCACCATAACAACCAGCGGGACCAGCTTGACCCAGTGGTCAGCGGGCAGAATCTCGGACTGCGGGCTTCGTGCAAACAGCGGGTGGCGCGCTGACGGGAGAAGCATTTCCGAGCTCAGAATAAGTGCGACACCGCAGACCGTTCCAAGCTGCAGCGACACGAGCATGTCGTGACTGGCATTGTAGTACCACACCGTCGCGCCAAATGTGCCCGCGACCTCGGCAATGGAACGCCACAAGTGTGTTTCCCAGTTCAAGCGAGCGTCAACTATCCGAGACTGAAGAACGATGCCGATTCTCCGCGTTGGCTCCCAAAGCAGGAGCAGTTCGCTCGCGACGATCAATGACACGCCGACCAGAGTAATCAGCAAGTAATTGAACACGAGCTCGTCGACTGACTGCACACCGCTCATGGAGCTTGCGAGCACGAATCCCCGCAGACTGCGCCACGTCGCAGTCATCACGTAGCCGACTCCGGCGTATGACGCAACGACCTTGAGCCACAAGACGCGTCCAAAAGCGCGCGTGTTTTCGCGACTCACCCTCTCCTCAATGCGCCGGAGATACGCGCGCGCGAACTCGCAGACAAGCGCCAGCGCCGTGGCAACGAGCGCACCGCCCAGGATCGCGAGCCAGCCGTTCAGCGACGCAGTGTACGCGTACCAGACAGCGGCCATCCATGTGCAGACCTCGAGGAAGAAGCGTAGCCGCTCGCACTGCCAGGACGTTGGGTCGGATCGGTCCAGCAGCAGCGCACCCACTTCACAGAGCTGGCCTGGGCAACACGTCAGTGCATGACAGGCGCATAGATATGTTGCGCCAGCGCTTGCAACCAGGAGGATACCGCCGACGAGGTCGTCCACGCGCGGCGGCAAGTCCATGTCGAGCGCGGCGCGCGATAAAATGATGAACCCCACCGCCGTCGCTAGTACCGCGTGACTCTTAGATCGTGGACGCTTCTTGGCTGCTGTAGGAGCCGCAGCGGTGATCGCATCCGCTGGTGTCTTGCCGGCCGCGCTCTTGCGCGTGCACCATGCCGCCAGGAGCAGCTCGCCCAGCTCGTTCGACGGGAGCCTTCTCCTCGCGCCTTCCTTGCTGGTATCTTGATTTCCCGGTCGCTGTGAGGGCTTCTGAGACGCAGGCGCCATCGCCACGACCGCGTGCAGCGCCTCGGATCGGCTCTGCGACCCTGTAGACTCCGCCGTCGAGTCTATGCCTTCCATCTCCGCCCTCGCCACAGTAATCGATGCGACCAGCCTTTCTCCGGAGGCGCCGGGCGCCACGAACACTGCGGAAAACGCCGCGGGCGGCTGTGAAGCGGTCGGACGCGGGCACTGGGCGGTCGGCGGCTGGTTGGGCGCTTCGCTTGGAGTCGCGCGGCTTCTTCCGCTGCTGCTGGCGTTTGCCATTCTGTCGGTCAGTCAAACTGCGGTTGGGTCGGCCTTTCTCTGCTGTAACTGGCTCCGAACCGTAAACGTAACCCACGATAGAACGTTCCGGGAAGCGAATTAAATATTGTTTGAAGCCGAGTTTAGTATTACGATGCGTCAGCAACCGAGGAATTGGAGGCGGCGTGGCGGGGGTTTACGGCAGGTGTAAGCGTCTTTAGTGCTGTGACAGGGGGAGGATACACGTCGCCCGCCCGGACTTTGGTTGCTGATGGCGTTTCCCTGCGTCGACCCACCCATCACACGGAACAGGAGATGAGGCTGGCGGTGCCTGGGTCGTCGGCATTGATGGAAGGCTTCGCCCTGCAATTACGGTAGTACAGTACAGTGTGCATGTGCCGCAACCTACGTCAAACTCTCGCAATGTCATGAAGGGGCGGATGCAGTTCATAGATACATCGCCCGAGGCACACGTTTTGCAGCTCTAGCCTGGGCCCACGTCCTCCTTTGTTAAAACGTGAGCCGGCACGTAATCACGATCAGCTCGAGTAACCCCACCCTCAGACAAGTTACACTTCATACCGACAGAAATCGGTTTTCCACGGTAAAACCTCGTTTTCAAGGTGTTTAGTCGTCCGACTCGCGGCAAGTTGCCGCCGACAAAGCGGAAAGCTCCGCAATATTTGGCCGGCAACCCATCAGCAGGTCGCTTGGTGCGCTTTGGGGAGCGATGGACGAGCAGCGCGCGCTGCTGGACAGCCTCATGGGCCGCAACCGGGACGGCGACCGGCCAGAGGAGGACATATCGGACTTCCGGCACCCGCGCGTGTGCAAGCCGTTTCTGTGCGGTCTGTGCCCGCACGACCTGTTCCAGAACACCAAGATGGACCTGGGCGCGTGCGCGCTGCTGCACCTGCCCGCGCTCAAGCACGCGTACGAGGCGCAGAAGCTCACGCACGACTGCGGGTACGAGCACGAGCTCGAGCGTGAGCTGAGCAAGTACCTGACGGAGGTGGACCGCAAGATCGGCCGCGCGCAGCGGCGGCTCGAGGAGCAGGAGGGCACCAAGCCGCTGTCGCTGCTGGACGTGGAAAACTCGAAGGAGGTGCTGGAGATCACGGCCGAGATCCAGGAGGTCATGCTGCAGGCGGAGGAGGCCGGTCCGTTCCGTGATAGATTGCTTTGATGTCATGTTGGTGCTGGTGCTCACAATCATTGACAACACCAACAGGGAACGAAGGCGAGGTGGACAAGTCGATGGAGCTCATGAAGAAGGCCGAGGAGCTGAAGCAGAAGAAGGCGGACGTGCAAGCCAACGCGATGATCAAGTCCATCAAGTCGGAGGCTTCTGGAGGAGGCGGAGGCAGCGACGAACCCGACGCCGAGAGCTCCTCCGATGGCGCCGCGAGCAGTAGCGGCAAGAAGGCGGCCGACGGACTACCGCATGCGAACGCCAACGTGAATCAGAAGTTGCGAGTATGCGACGTGTGCGGTGCGTACCTGAGCATCTACGACAGCGATCGCCGGCTCGCCGACCACTTCGGCGGCAAGCTCCACCTCGGGTACCTCCAGATCCGCAAGAAGATACAGGAGATTGCTGAGCTACGGCGGGAACGTCGGAAACAACAAGGAAGCGGTAGAGCCGACGAAGCGCGCGACCGTGATAGAAACCCTGCTTCAGCCAATAACAGCAAGGAACGAGAGGAGCGCCGCCGCCGCGACCGCCGATCAAGGTCGAAATCCCGCTCCCGCTCCCGTCCCAGGTACGAACTCACGCCATGCATTGCAACCACTTGACGGTACTAAACTTACAATGACATTTATAATCGCGACAGACGGGCTGAGCGTAGTGAGCGCAGTAGCATACGCTCGCGCGATCACTCACGTAGCCGTGACCGAGAGCGCGGTCGAGATCGAGCGCGTAGTCGTCATGGAAGTGGGGGCAGCAGCAGTCGTCGGCGTCGTCGCCGTCACCGCTCGCCAAGCCACAGCAGGAGCCGGAGCCGGAGCCGGAGCCGCAGTCGCAGTCGAAGCCGCAGTCGGAGCCGCAGTTGGGGACGTGGTCGCCGTTGCTGAGCCGGTGCGCCTCAAGCAGTGAGCGTGCATGTTTCCGGTGATGTGCTGCTCTCGTCATCGGTTTATTTTTCCCAACACTCCTTTGCATGACAGCTTTTATAGCGAGGCAGCGGTCTTACGGCAAACTTTTCGCATCACCAAGCGACGGGTGGACCGAGCGCAGAGATAGATTGCTTGCTCTGCTCTCGTAGCGAGCTCGACAAACTACCAAAATGGTATGTGGTGCTTTCCCCTTTCTTGTGTGGGCTACCGTTGTGCACCGGTTGTGTTGTTCTTGCCGCTGCATGGTGGCTGTGATCTGTTGCTGTTGCGCGGGATGGAGAAGGTCAGGGTCAAGCTTGCGCTTGAAGTCGCCTACGGCGAGCAAGAGTGCATTATACTTCCGCCGTTGGATTTCAAGGCAAGCAGTTGACGCTGCGCTGGTTCGACCACGATGTATGTGAGCGGTACGGTGCGTGCCGTGAGGGTGATCAATCGCAAGCGCTCAGTTCAAGGTCGGATAGGGTGATTTTATTGATATGGGGCGGCTCTATACGGCCGCGACGCTCTCACACGCGCCGTTGCCCCGCTACTGACTCACTCATTTCCACTCGATGCCGATCCGAAATATTATACCAAGTCAAAAGGTTGAAGGCATCACGACCCTCCTCCCTCCTCCTTCATCTCCTGGTCTTTCGTCTCCCCCTGCTCGTCTGCGTCTTCCGGCTCGTCGCGCTGCCGAATGCTCTCTCGCCACAACTTGTGCTGCAGGATATCCTCCATGGTGTTGAGCTGCCGCTCCTGCAGGTCGATGAACCTGTCGATCGAGTGCCCGTGATGCGTCCCCAGCTCCGCGACCGCCGTGGTTAAACCCGCGAGCGCGTCGCGTCGGCTCTCGGCTTCCTGGACGTACAGCTCCGACAGCTGCGTCGATACCACGCCAGTGAGCCGGTCGAACGCGCTCACAAGCTTCAGATCGTGCGCCACCTGCCAGGTATGCAGGTGTTCCTGCTTTGGAGGCAGCAGCGATCGCTCCTGCTGTTGCTGCCGCCGCACCACCGCGTCGTCGCTGCTGTTGGACGAGCTGCTGGGCGTCGTCAAGTCTACTTCGTCGACTACAGCTGCAGTCGCTGCCGATTGTTGCACGCTGCGAGTCGCCTGGCTCGCCTCCTGTCGTCCTGGAGCCTTCTCGCGAGCCGATTCGTGCCGGCTATCAGAGTAGAAGTGGTGGTGGTGGTGGTGGTGGTGGTGGTGGTGGTGCGTCGACCTGGTCGTTGCCGCCGTGCCCATGGACACCTTGACCGTCGTGGCACCTGCGGGGTCCCTGCTGCCCGTCCTGGAGCTGTAGATGTCGCGGAACGTGCCCCAAAAGGTCTTGTACGCGGTGCTCGACGGGTCTAAGAACGCCGCCGTGTCCTCGGGCCGCAGGTTGCGCGCGCGATACTGGTCGTTTAGCGACTTAAGCTTGCGCGCGACCATCTCGCGGTTGCCGCTCATCTCCTCCGTGCCCGCGAGCGCCGTCGCCACGCGCAGCTCGCGCCGCGAGTACGTATCCACTGGCTTGGGAGCGCTGACGCTGCCTGTGCTGCCGGCCGTCGCGTTCCCGCCGCTGCTGCTCGCGGTCACGCTGCTGCTCGACAGCTCGCTGCTGTCTTCGCTGGCGCGGCTCTTCGTGTCGTCGTCGTCGCGCTCGCTGGGCTTGCGCCGCTTGGCCGGTACCGTGCGGAGCGCGCGGCTCACATCGTCGTGCATGTGCCGCCACCGCGCCATGCCTTCCATCTGGATCGCGTATTAATATACCAGCAGGCTTGGTCAATCGTTCAACGAATACCTCCTTCACAAGTCTAAACACGCACCTGTGCAGTAGTGATCCGCGGCGACCCGTGCTCGTTCGTGTCGTCTCTCCTGGCCGTGGCGCTCGTCTCGCGGTGGCGGGGCAGCCGGTCGGGCAGCATGGCGAGCGGCAGCTGAAACGGGTGGTGCAGTGTCGCGACGACCGCGGCGGCAGCAGCGGCCTTGTCCTCCAACTCACGGCCGGCAGCACCTCGCGGCGACGGAGGCGTCGATCCAAAGTGCTGCGGAGGAGGATAGAGCGACGGCCCGGCCGCAGAGGAGACCGCCGGGAACGGAGACGACGCGGCGCGTATCCTGTGCGTCGGCCGGTACTCGCGCTGCTGCAGCGACCCCATGGTCATCATCATCCTGTGCCCGTACGTGCCGCCCTCCTGCTTCTGTTCCTCCTCCTGTTCGTGTTCCTCTACATGCCGCCGCTTTCCCTCCAGCTCCTCCTCCTCCTCTCGTCGCCATTCAATTGTGGCCTGCTGACCGACGCGTCCGTCCGCATAGATCGCGCCCCGACTGCCCTCCCCGCTGATGCTGCTGGTCGTGGTCGTCGGTACCTGCGACGACGTGGCTGACGACGACGCGCCCGACGACATGTCCGCCCGCTGCTGCGCGCGCTTCGCCTCCTGCTCCTGTTCCTGTCGTTGCCGTTCCTGTTCCTGTTGTTGTCGCTCCTGTTCTTGTTGCTGCTGCGCGTGCTGCACCTGCAGGCGGTGCACGCGCTCGTGCTCGCGCTGCAGGCGGTGCGAATTGGTGCGCAGCTTGTGCACGTCCCAAGCACGCGTGCGGAAGTTGGAGTTCATGATGACGGGTTTGGGCTTCTTGCCGCCGTGCACCGCGTAATGCACGTGGCAGATCTTGCACAGCACGAAGCGGCCCTCGTCATCCAGGCTCAGCACGTCCGGGTCGCTCAGGATGCTCGCGGGCCACGCGCTCGCCTTGCGCTTGGGCATCGCCGCCGTCTCCTGACTCACTCCTGTCCCTGTTGTTGGCGCTTCTTCTCTGCTGTTCCGTTGTGTTCTGTTCCGTTCGCGGGCAAGGGAAGATCCTCCTCCAGTTATGCTAGGCAAGCGAAAGCCATCAATTACCGAGCGGTGCGGCGAGCAAGTCGCAGAGTGAGACTCTCAATCAATAGCAGATGAACAACAGCATGCAACAGCGGTGTCTCCTCCATGCAGTGAAGGAATTCCACGCGCTTCTTCGGCCATACAGTACTGTACACACACCAAAAAGAGGTCCACTATAAGGGACGCCAGCCGTGGATATCCAGAATCCGGTTCTCGGTCGTGGGCGGCGGTGGTGGACGATGAGGAAGAAAACGAGATGCTTGTCCCAGTGCCCGAGGCTGATGGCGGCGCGAAGATAAACGCAAAAACTTACCGTCAACTCAAGGAACCAACTAATTGCTGAAAAGGTTCCAGAACTCACACACCACGACACCCTCGCTCGCCTTGTACTTGCGCGTTGAATGGACGCACAGACGGACGCTTTAGGCCGCCCTCGCCGCGTGCAAACGCGCGGTGAATGGTCCGGTGGGGAGGATGCTTGCCGCTGTTGTGGGACTTCGGCGCGTTATCTTTCAATGGGGACGCGTTATATTCGCTCATACAGCCCTAAACCTAATGGACGCTTAGAGTCGTTCGGTACAGGACACAACAGCACAAATAGGGTCAGGCAGAGTCGCGTGTGTCTATGCCTCGCGTAATTTACGCATAAATGACCGATTTTTCTGCCAAAAATTTCGTCACCAAGGACATGCAGTACCATACAGTTATACCTTCGCGTCTCTTCGCTCCTCCACAGTGGCTGAGCCCTGCGCCATCTCTCATGCTTGATCTTCTCCTTCCACCCATTCTTGATGAGAATTCTCCTTCCTTCTTGTAAGTGTGTGTTCTCTTCTCTAGTGGTGTATTTCTCCGCGTGCGTGCCAGTTCTCGACCTCCTCGCGTCCGGTGTTGTCAGCGAGCTGGCCTCCCGTGGTGGCGGCCACCAAGCCCCTCAACCCCTCGATGTGGCCGTCTAGACGCTTCTCGATGCTGCTCAGGTGGCGGATGTACGCGAGCTTGGGCCACACGGTGCGCTGGCCGCCCTCGATGTACCGCGTCATGTCCTCCACGGTCGGGTTCAGGATCGCCTTGATGCCGACGGCCTCGAGGAAGATGAAGTCCGGGACGAGCGTCACGTTGCCCGAGAAGTTCTGCTTCAAGTACGAGCTGAACTGATGCCCGTAAATCTTGGGGAACAGACCGAGGAACGCCAGCATCTTGAGCCGGTGACGCACGTCGCCCGCGATTACGCTCTCCAGCTTGTGGAACACGCTTTTGCGGAAGTTGGGACGGTCGATCTCGTCCCCGACGAACGGCACCACGTGCGGGTTGACCTGCGACACGATGAAGTTGGTCACCTCGAAGCGGCTCGCCATGGTCTCCATCGGCAGGTCATGCTGGATGCTGCCGTCCACCCACTCCTTGTCCAGCGAGCTGTACGGCACAGTGTTGCCGTTGAAGTCTCTCGCCATCAGCTGCTTGCCCTTCATGATACCGGGAAGCGAGCAGGACACGGCCACAGCGCTCCAGAGCAGCACGTGGGGCGTGTTGACATGGCTCAACAGCAGCTTCTTCGGACCCTTGTGACCTGTAATGTCCGAAGCGGAGACGGTGATGCAGACGTGGCGTCCTGTCTTCTCGAAGGCATCCTGAAATGTGTAGTACATGATCTTGGAGGATGAATCCATCGGCTCGCTGTAATAGTGCGAAGTCGTGCGCTCGAAAACCGAAGACTCGACCAGGAAACCCGTCTTGATGCAGTGCGCAAGCTGCTCCAGCAGCGGCGGAAACCAGCGGATACCCAGCGGGAAATACCGTGTCGACACATCCGCCACCAAGATGTGACCAAGAAGCTCTTGCTTGGTCTTGCACGCAATGAACGCCGCGGTGATGGAGCCGCCGGACGAGCCGGACACCACATTCGGGAGCAAGTCAGCTTCCAACAGCGCGCGGACGACGCCCAAGTGATACATAGCAAGCGCGCCACCGCCACTGAGGCAGAGTGCTGTCGACCCAAACGATAACTTGAGGTGACGGAAGAAGCGCAGCTTGTCGTCTACAGGGAACACGTTTGGGGATGCGGCCGCCAGCATGTCGAGCGCCTGGATGACGAGCTGGTTGTACTCTGTAATGAGCTTCTTGGTGCCCGAATGGCAGTCCAAGTGGAGATTTGGCGCATCAATGCCGAGCTCGTTGCGCATGACGTGCGACGCCACGACATACTTCAGCTCTTCAATGTTGACCGGCTGTGCTGTCATCACGCGTGTCAGCGTAGCGATGTTGAGCTCGACTTGCGCAAAGTCGCAGTATTCCAGATCCTCGCGGTTAATCTTGACCTTCCAGTCCTCTTTTCCCTCGAGAACATCAAGATGACGCGCCATTTGAGCCCACTCCGGGTAGCTCTTGGTTGTCTTCATCAGCCGGCGCAGCAGCTCGATCTGCTTTCCGCGCACGTGGAAGACCGAGGTGAATGCACGCTTCACCATTGAAACGCTGAACTTGAGCGCCTTGACGGTCAAGTAGAGCGACAGCGAGACGGCAATGCGCACCATCTGGTACAGAGCGATGACCCACTGGATAATGATCACGATCTGAAGCCCGCAGAACCACCCGACGGACTTGAATTTGCATATCACCAGCACAATGGCCAACGCCGATGCGACGACTGCCAAAGGCTTGGCCATCACGCGGGGGTTGGCAAGCAGGTCATCGTAGGAGTAACGTTGCGATAGGTAGAAGACAGCAGTCGCCCACGCCTCCTCAACACCTGCAGCAATCAACGCAAACAGACGCGTGGCGTAGTGCTGCAGCAGCTCGGTGACGCTTGGCGGCGTCTCCGGAATCACCTCCTTGACGATATGGACCACGTAGCTGGCCGTGCCGAGGACGACGAACGACCCGCCTGCCACGTTGGCAATGAACTGTGCGAGGCGGTCCGAGTCCTTCCAGGGCGTGTCGGCGCCGGGGAGAACGCGATACCGAGGGGAGAAGACGCCGCTGCCGCTGCTGGAGGACCTCGAACGCGGCAGCCCGCCTTGGGCTGGCCTTACGGTCGCCATTCCGCCTCAAATACCCGCACGTGGAGCTCCACAAGCCTGCTCTCGATGCTGAGACCCGCGCTGAGGTGGGAGAGTTCGGCAGGACGCGCGTGCGCCGCGGACTCCTGAAGAGAGCGGCGATAAATGATGAATGGGACAGGCTTCTGGTCGCGACTCGCGTGTCTCTGAAGAGGCGCAAAAACCTCTAGAATCGAGTATTCGTGTCTGTCGTGATTGCGCTCCTCGATTGTCGAGTATGGAGCTGACTTGGACCTGAACCTACCGAAAAGCATAACGCAAGTTAGCAGTTTCTCTGGAAGTGGACCACATCAGTCGGTATTGACAAACGGAAGAGCGCAATGCTCGGTATCCGAAGCGTACCGGTGCTCCATCAATGCCCTCGCTGCGGGGCAATCTTCTGGATCGTCCTGACCTTGTGTTGGTGCCGAGGCAGCTAGCAGTCGCTTGGGGAGGGCGCGACGATGCTGCGGTACCGCCGACCGCGAGTAAGCGCGATGGAGTCGACGAGCCGCACCAGCTGCATCATGCTCGCGACGTCGCTGTCTCGCGGTGGCAGGTTGGAGGAGGCGAAGAGCTGCTTGAACACCTCCAATATGAGGTTGGACGCTTCGTTGAGAACCAGTTCTCGCAGTTTTGCTGGGTACACGACCGGAGGAGAGGAAGAACTGCCGTCGTTTGCTGCCCACGCGTCCTGAAGGGCGTCCAAGAGGTTGCGATCGCGCACAGAGTCAGATGCGAGCACTTTGGATTCCGATAACGGCGCGTTTGAGACAGTAGCCGTGCCGGTTGCTGTGTCAATGGGGCGCTTGCGCCGGATTCTCGTTAGCATCGCGTTGCGGTGTGCTACCACTGCCTAATTGTGGCGATCAACTCGTGTTAGCTCCAACACCAATGCACATTGTTAGGTAGGAAACGTACTGCTGACAGAGATGGCCGTGGTGGCGCGCGCTTTACAAGCTCTTCACTCTCGTGATCAAGCACTCGCTGCATTTGCTTCGCCTGGAGCACCACGAGGAAAACACTAGTGGTGTTAGCTATGCCTATGTCATTGACATCGCACACATCGGCACTGTACGCACCAGCTTTAGACGAGCGCAGAATGGGAACAGTTGTAGAAGTGTTGGAGATTGCATCACTCGCTGAAACTCGACGGAGTCGACAGCAAGCTTGTCATTAATGAACGCCGCTAGTCTGGCGTAGGCGCGACTGAGTCGCTCCGTTTGCTTGTGAAACGGTACCTGGATACGCGCAACCGGCGCATCCAGCCGTGTCTGTTGTGCACCACTCGCCTCTTCAAGCGCTTGGCGACGCGCTGGGCCCATAGAGAGATGCTCGTTCACCCTGCAGCAAAACGCGAGCCGGAACGGCTCATCGCGCTTGCCTTGGAGCTGCTCCACCAGGAACTTGAGCTTGCGGGGGTACTCCAGGTGCACCCGAGTCTCTTGAGGGGGTAGTGAGTCCACCGCTTCCGCTTCTGGAGTCGCTTGTGCTTCGTTTGGGGTCTGTGCATCACTCGTTGGCTGTGCCTCGCTGATCGTGCGCGCCATCTTCAAGATCCCTTGCAGCGTGCGGTCGGCCTCCGTCTTCTTCTCCGCCTCTTCTTCGTCGTCGTCCGACTCGCTCGTGGCCTCTACGCGCCCTTTCATCTCGTCGCGGATCCTCCTGGCGCGCTCGATCGCGTCCTGGATTGACTGGCCGACCTCCGCGGCCCGCTGGTCGCGCGGCGGCCGCGCCTCCTGCCCTTCCAGCACGCGCATCACGCGCTCCATCTCCTCGCACTTGCGCTGCAGTACCGCCCGCCGGAAGTGCGCGTCCGCGGCGGCGCACGCGAGGCTCCGCGCGAACGCCGCCGCCCTTTCCTCCATTTTCCCCATGTTGTGGCGGCCGCGATGGTCGTCCGTTGGTCGGACTTCGAGGAAAGTCAGGAGTGATGGTCCGACAAGTGGTAGATCGTCAACTTATGCGGGAAGGCTTACGTTGCATCAAGCACTGTTCGTATCTAGGGACAAGATCGATACAGTACTGTTCTCGTTCCTTACTTTGCGAAAGTCACGAGTGTTCTTGAAGCCTGCATAAACGGCGAGGCGGCACCGCGTTCCTTCCCGATCGGTGGTTTTTTATTCTGCGCAACTTTACTGTCTACCGTCCTCCTCCCGCCTCCTGTGCTGCCCCTCCCATTCGACACTCGAAAGTATAGATAAAAGAAGAAAGTCCGACAGCACCCCTAAGGTATGTATGACCATCGCCGTGACGGAGGCGCATGGGCGCGCGCCCCACAGCGGTCGGAATGCCTGATGTGAGGACCACGCGCGCCGCCCTCGGGGTCGCGGGTGGTGGCGGCGGCTAGCGGCTCGGGTGTCTCGCGCCGCTGTCCTGCTGTCTCGCGAACGCGTCCTGTTCCGTTTGTGTTCCGCGAAGCGGCGGCCAGGCGGTTCGCCGCGATCGGGAGCTGCCACCGCCTGCATGCGGCTCTTGCTTTACTATGCGCTTCCCTGTGCAGGCGGCGCGACTGACGCCGCTGCTGTTTATTACGTGTATATTCTCGTTTTCTTTCCTCCCCCAGGTTATTTCCAGCGTACTTCATCAGCCAGCGAGAAAGACACGCCGCCACCCGCCCGAAAGAACGCATTTTGTCGCCCCAGCCTCCCCTCTCCCCGCCTCCCCTTTTCCACCCGCGAGCGAACAAGCCGAAACGAGAAGACCCGCGGTCAAAGCGGGCGGACGGACGGCGCGCGCGTAGGCGTAGTAAGGGACGTACCCGGGCGGAGGCGCAGACGAGGAAGACACGGACGCAGCGGGCGCGAGGGCTTTTAGTCGCTTGAGCTCTTCGCACATGCATGTTGTTCCCTGCTGACGTCCCTCCGGCCGACGACCAGATCCATCGAGCGTTTTCGACACAGCATCGACCGACGAGACCCGTCAACGATAGCAAAGCCAAGCAAGCCGCTGCGGCTCAACCACCGCCACCACCAAGTACTTCCGCTCCAGCTAATAGCAGCAACAGCGCTCGTCCCGCCTCGGCATCCTCAGCGAGCGCAGCGGTAAAGAAGAAGGCGAGCCAGAAACAACCTCCGAACCAGGAACAAAAGCAGCGGCCTCGGCAGGAGAGCGAGGCCAGCGCAGGCGACAGCCGCGCGACCAGGAAGTACAGGCGTCGCATGCCCAAACAGCGAGCGACCGCGTGGCCATCTAGCATATTGTCCGACCCGGACGTGCTTAGTCTGGACGACGAAGGCCGCTTTGTGCTATGCAAGGTGTGCCATGTTCACTACGCCGTTCATGGCGGCAAGAAGCCCAAGCCGGTCATTATGAACTCGATCTTTCGCACGCGAGCCTGGGAGGTGCACAAGGAGCGCACCAACTCCCACCGCATGCAAAAGCGATCGGCGGAAACCGCCGCGCGCACAGAAACGACTCCCACACCGCTGGCGCATGCACACATCGCGCAGGAGTACCATCAGCAGCACCAGCTAGCGCACCTTCAGCGACAGCGACAGTATCCACAGCAGCAACAATATCACCGACAACACCAGCCAGAGTCCACAGCTCGTCGCAATCTACCAGCCATCACCGGGCAACACGAGGAGCGCTTAGAATTGCCAAGCTCGCATGACCCATCGTCGTTTCGTCACACACCCTCACGAGGAGCGCAGGAACAAGACCCACCGCCACGGACGCCACCGCCGCCGCACCCTCTCCCAAGCCTGCAGCGTCGTCAGTCGGAAGGGACCTCGGCATCGGCGCCGGCGCTTTCTCGAACTCCGATGCTGACGAATAACATCATGTCCGAGCAAGATTTGCGCCAGAGGGTAAGTGACAACGAGCGTCTGTTCATCCGGCCAGCCGGGATTGCGCCGATGCGAGCAGACTCGAACCACCCGACTCCTGCCCTGAGCGACATTCAAGTCGACGGCCACGAAGTACGTGACTGCAGCATTATCCTTTCTGTTGGTCGTTCTTTTGCTCACTTGCTTCTTTGCATGCCAACGTTTGTGTTCATTTTGCTTGCGAACGAGCTAGAGAAATCAAGAAGGATGGACAAGTGGAAGCAAAAGCAGCTCTCGGGGTTCTCAGCCGTACGACCAAGGACAATCAAGCTGCGCTAGCAATGAACACCCACAGGCTCAGACCACCGAAAGGACGCTGCAGCAACCTGCTGCGCCGCGAACGTCCAACGTAGAGCACGCAGATGTTCCGGCAAGTGCAAACCAAAATGAGAGGCGGTCGCGGAAACGGAAGTCATGGGAACGAGATGAGTCGACGGACAGTTCGAAGGAAGAAGAGACGCGCGACAGCCCAGGGCTCAACATGCGGGATCAATACTGGCGAACGCTGCGGGAGGTGTACACCACGTCGCGGACGAAGCGAGGAGCGAGCGACGTCGCTGCAAAAGAAAAAAAGAAGAAAAAGAAGAAGCGATCAACGGAGAGCAAGTCCGCCAACCGCGATGGTACGTCCATCGTAGTGTCATGATTACATTTGCAAACCCACACCGACCTGATCTGACGAATCGCGCGCTATTCAAACAACAGTAATTACAGAGAGCCCTCTTCGAACTGTGGTAGTGCACGACCCGACCCTCATCAATGCGATCGACCGGCTCGCGGGCGTCCTGTCCAAGCAGCTCTCGGAGATGCGCACGAACGAGTCGTCCTCGACGCGCCACTTCATGTCGACGCTGACGACCGAGGTGTCGGAGATGCGGCGCCGCCAGGAGGACGCGATGGAGAGGATGCTCGACCTCGGGGAGCGCCACCTGAAGGTGATGGAGGAGATTCTGCAGTGCAAACTGCGGAAGGAGCAGCGCGCCAGCGACGGCGCTCCCGCTCGCCGGCGGGACGCGTCGTCGTCCCCTGACCAGCAACAACAGCAGCAGCAGCAACTGTGACGGTCGGGCGCTAAGTGATGGATATAGTGTGAATACTCTAGGCGAATAGTTTAACCCGAAGGTTTACGTAGGTTGTTGTATGGGATGAGTCAATGTCGGATCGTCAGCGGACGTGGTCGGTCGCTGTCGTTGACCTGGTTGAAGTGGGCTGTCAACCATCAACCGCATAAGTTTATGTCCAACCACACCATATTTGTATTAATTTCATGTGTCAATCTGTAATAGTGTGCACGCTACCCAACTATAATGTGCTGCACATAACATGTAATTAACCAGGACTTTATATCACCAACATCGGAAACGAGCTGGAGATGGAGGCAATTGGCAGTGGCATCGGGTCCCCCGCTGAAGCGTCCGTCGCGTCTTCTGGGCGCTCCGCTGGGCTGGCTGGACACGTTAGCGTCGACAGCGCGGTGATGAGCGAGGCGGAGGGCGCGTCGGCGGATAACGACGCGGACGACAGCGTCGAGGAGGCGGGCATGACGGAGGAGGACGACGAAGAGGACGACGACGACGCGGAGCGCAAGGCGCGCGCGGATTCGGTCTCTTCCACTGGGACGAGCAGGGCCAAGGCGGGAGGAGCGAAGCATCGGTCGCCCGGGAAGATGAAGAGGAAGAGCCGACTGGGCGAGAGCGAGGAGGACCCGCAGGAGAGCACGGCCGACGAGGAGGACGACGAGGAGGACGACGAGGTGGCGGACGACGAAGAGGACGAAGACGACGAGGAGGACGACAAGGCGTCCGCCATGGACGAGGAAGAGGAGGAGGACGACGCGGAGGACGCCGGGCGCATCGACGTGTCGGACAGCGCATCCATGCTGCGCATGATGCGGAGCCTGTCGGAGGAGGAGGCGCGCCGCCACGAGCAGTTCCGCCGCTCGCACTTCGAACGCGGCGCCGTCAAGCGGGTGAGTCCGAGCGGTTGGCTTGGCTTTATTGTCCCCATGGGTATGAGTCTGACCGGTGTCTCGTTCTGGGTGCAGTGCATGGCGCAGGCGATCCAGGAGTCGTTGGGCGGCGACCGCAAGGTGCCGAGCGTGACGAACGTCATGGCGATCGTTATGGCCGGCATGACCAAGGTCTTCGTCGGCGAGATTACTGCCGAAGGTAGGAATGAGACTATGGACCAGCCCCGTGTCCGTGCATCGACGTACTACTAACACCTGTCAATGATGAATGGAACAGCGCGCCGCATCATGGAGAAGAACGGCGAGACCGGTCCCATCCTCCCGCGCCACCTGCGTGAGGCCCACCGCCGGTACTACCGCCGCCGCCCGCTTGCGCGCGGCCGCAATCTGCGCCGCCTCTTTCGCTGAGCAGGAAGACAGAGACGTTGTAGAGACATCAACGAACCAACAGAGAGGAAGGCGTTGTATATTACCCTGCCCGCTGCGTGGTGCTTCAGAGCGACACCCGGCATGCCCAGAAGCAGCGAGCACGATCGCAACGGCAAACAGCACACCAACGTCCACTTGACCACGTTATCCGCTGCTGATGCACTGACAGTGCCTGTCAAAACTTGCCCACCGCCATCCCAAAAACATCATTTCTTTCCGCAACAAATCTATAGTGACCGCTTCTGCTCGTCCTCTAGTGAAGAAGGCAGCAGCCGCTTGAGCTCGTGGGCATCGTCGTCTTCTTCGTCTCCGAACTCGTCGCCGTCTCGACGACGCCTATCGCCGGTGCCGTACGCCGCATAGCCAGCGCCGCCATTCGGCGACCCTGACCCTGTGCTGTCACGGCTTGGACGTCGGTACCGCGTCGCTGGGATCGTGGTCGCGCTCGACGTCGTCGACTGACCGATGTCGGTTGGAGGATCCGGATAGTAGTACTCTTCCTCTGTGATCGAGGACAGGAGGTACGGATCCTTGAGGATCAGCGAGATTTCGGGGAACGACGGCCGCAGCTCGGGCGTCGCGTGCCAGCAGGCACGCATTAAACGAGCGAGGCCCGGTGGGCAGTTGATCGGAATCACCGGTCGAAGCCCGTTCACAACTGCTGTCATCTACAATGGGCAACATAACGATCCAGGTCGATACGTTAACCATACGAAGGAGTAACTCTCAGCGTGAAGGTCCACCCAGGTACTCACCAGCTGGAACGGATTCATGCCCTGATCGCCGTACGGCTTGCTGCGTGACCACGTCGAGTAGAGCAATATGCCAAACGAGTACACGTCGCCCTTGGTCGAGCATTGAATGCCGCCCATCGTCGCCATCTCCGGTGCCATGTAACTCGGCGTACCGACCTGTAAGCACATCAACGAAAGCACACGCATAAGTACATCGGCAGCGTTACGAGAACCATAAAAACAGCGATCGACGCTTACCTCCGCCGTCATACTCGTCATATCCGGTTCAATGAGCCGCGAGAGCCCGAAATCGCAGATGTTCACGTCATCGTTCTCCGTGATGAGCACGTTCGCGGGCTTCAGGTCGCGATGCACGACGTTGCGGCTGTGCAGGAACCCCATGCCGCTGACGATCTGATTGATGACCTTGAGGAACAGCTCTTCCTCGAGTGGACCCTTTGCTGCAGGGTTCTCGATGATGCCGCTCAAAGACTTGGGGCAGTAATCCGTCACGATGTACAGCACTCGGTTGTAGTAGCTCACGCCATAGAACCGCACGACGTTCGGGTGGTGCAGTCGACTGAGAATGCTTACCTCGCGTCTGAAGAAGCTCTGGAAGTACTCTTGGCCTGTGATGGGGCTGTACAGTCGCTTTACTGCGACGACTGAGCTGCCGCCGCCAGAGTGCAGCAGACTGTAGAACACCTGGCCGGAAGTGCCATTGCCGACCTCGAACTGCAGTGTGAGTGACTCAAACGGGATGAGCCAGTCGCGACTGTCGTTTGACACGAAAAACTCGAGGTCCGACACGTCTGAGATCTCCATGTAGTCGGACCGCGAGAAGCTGTTGTTCGGGTTCAAGTACGGCCCCGTCGTACGCAGCGCGCGCGGCTGTCGCGCCAGGCGGCGCATCATGCACATGCAGAAGCTGAGTGTCGACAACGCGATCGCGCCCAGAATCGCGACCATGGCGAACGGAAAGTCGTAGATCTCACACGCGGCGCCTGCGTAGCGCGGGTCGCATTGACACACCGCCTCTGCACCAGACATGACGCAATGGCCGTGCCCGCTGCATGGCAGCCCACTGTCAAGATACCCTGGACACAGCTGGCATGTCGGCCCAATGTGCCCATCGAGGCACATCGTGCAGGGCAATTTTCCCTTGATCTGCCACCCAGCGTCGCATATGCACTCGCCCGTACCATTGAGACCACTCGAGCACTGCCCATGGCCACAGTCGCGCGGGCACGGCTTGCAATCCTCACCAAAGAAGCCCTGTTCGCAGTCGTAGCAGTCACTCTCGCTGCTCCAGCCGTGGTGGCAGTTGCACTTGCCCGTGCCGTGCAAGCCATCGTCGCACCGGCCTTCACCGCATTTGCGGCATGCTTCGCAAGTTTCCCCGAAGTAGCCGTCCATGCACCCGACACAATTGTTCGAGTCTGACCATCCTGGATCACAAATGCAGCGTCCGTCTCCGTTGAAGCCTGAGTTGCAGCGGCCGTGTGGTGCGCAAATAGGGCACGAGAGGCAGTGCTGGCCGAAGTGCTGTGGAGCGCACTGGCAGCTCATCGTCACAGGGTTGAAGTCCCACCCTTCGTCACACAGCGCGCACCGCGACTCGGGCGTATAGCCTTCGTCGCAAATGCACGACCCGTCGCCATTGATTGAGTCGTTGCAACGTCCATGATTGTTGCAAGAGCGGCATTGGGTGCACGTCTTGCCGTAGTAGCCCTGGGAGCACTCCATACATCGCGACTGCGGTGCAAATCCTTCGGCGCAGATGCACTCCCCGTTTCCGTAGAGCCCATAGTTGCAGGTCCCACCGTCGCATGGCTTACATGGTCGGCACGATGGGCCGTAGAACGAGTCCATGCAGTCCATGCAGCTGCGGCTCGCGTCGAATCCGACAGCGCACGAGCAGCGGCCGGAGCCCGTGAGACCGTCGTCGCAGTTGCCGTGAGGAAAATTGCAATTCGGACACTTGAGGCACTTTGGCCCGTAGTATCCAGGCAAGCACGTTGCACAACGCGTCGACGGGTCGAAGCCTTCTTGGCAAATGCACTTCCCACTGCCCTGTAGTCCAAAATCGCAATGACCGTCGTTTAGACACGGCTCACACGTCTTTGAGCAGTCCTGGCCGAAGAAAGCTGGCGCGCAGTCTTTGCAATCTGGGCCAGCAAATCCGGTGCTGTAGTGCCACAATTACAACCAAAACAGAGCAAACGCGTCAGTTAATTCAATTGCAGCTTCTCGCGGAGACAGCTCGAGCGCCAACGTACACACACGAGCATGTCCTTGGCATAAGGTCATTAATGGCGCAATCGCACTCGCCGTTCCCGTGGCAAGATGTGAGTGACCGGTGGTCCCACCCAGGGCATTCTACATGACAAAACGCCATTCATATGAATCATTCACCGTGAGCCTCACCATCACTCTTCGAGCCATCCCAAACCAGGCATGCAGAGCCTCACCCGAGTTGTCTTGCGCTTCAATATATACGTTGATCTCGGCATATCCCGCGAAGGAGACACCGCCCATCGAGCAAACCGGTAATGCTTCATGCGGCCCGTACCACGAGTATGTGATGTGAATGGGCAAATAGTCGCTCGCGATGACGTGGATGATCGATTTGCGGCCGTCCGCGCCAATGATGCCGTTGCCGTACGGCGGGAAGATGTTGAACATGTCGTCACAATGCGGGTAGTTGGCCACTGGGTACGCTTCAGATGGGTATATCGGCGCCGGCAAAAGCTCCACGTTGTTGATTTGCAGACTCTCCACGGCACCAATTCCGCCCGATATAGATTGCCAGTCAATCTGCTTGACGGCAGCCGCCACATCCGCCTATCGCACACCCAACGTCACAAGCGCGAACACAATACGAGTAAGCATCACACGCCAGGGACCCATCGCTTCACAGGCATCATTCATGGCCACGTACCTTGCAGAGCGTCTGACGTGAGAGATCGAGGCCGGTGAACTGGATTGGCTGCAGTGGAGAAAAGTGGCACGTGCCATTGACCCACGCGCGGCATCGAGCGACGATCTGCGCCTGCTGCACCATCGCCACGACGATTCCGCCGAAGCCAAAGCCGGTACTGGCGGCAAGCGCCACACTAAACATTACGACCATCACCAGATTGGACAGCAACGTGCGGCGTCCACCGCATCCGACGCCAACTCGCCGCCACCACCGTGCTCTCCACCGCGCGCGTCGCCGCTGTTGCTTGGCGCTTCTACTTGAGCTACTGGTGCTACTGTCTCCGCCGCGTCTGCCGATCCGTCTACTGCTCCTGGTCGCGACTTCCCGCGCAACAACATCCGCCGCGGTCAGTCCATTCGGCGGCGCGTTCTCGCTGTCGTCGTCCAGCGCTGACGGTGTCCGCATTGTCGTCAGCGCCCTTTCTTCTTACTCCGCCTATAAGTCGCCGCCGTATCTTGGGGCGCGACCTCTTTCACCAGCAAGTCGAGCGGCTGGAAGAGTCTGCTGCTTGGTCCGAGCGATCGCTTGGTCTGGTTGCGGCGAGTGACGACTGGCGCGCGCGACTCCCGGGGTCTGCCGACGGATGTGGAGCCGCGCGACCAAGAGAGAGGAGCCCGCGACTGAGAGCCTCGCCGCCCTCCTGCCCGCCTGCCTGCTTGCGTAGGCGCCCACCCACGCGACGCTCCGACTCGCGCACTCGCTCGCTCACTCGCCCGCCCGCCGCTCCCTTGCGCAAACCGGAAGCCACGAGAGCGTGGGTCTTTCTTGTGGGGAAGTGCACCAAAATCAAACGCCCAGGCCCAAAAAAAAAGAAAAGGGAAAGATTACAGTCAGACGCACAGTCCAAGGCAGCTCGACCAGTGTACTTTTCCTCACTTGCGGTGAGTATGCCGGACTCTGTTCGCGACAGTGGAAGCGCGGGACGCGCCAGCTGCCAAAACAGGGTGCCCGCCTGAATCTTTCGGGTTTGAAGGTGCTAATGAGCGCTTAACAAGGGGTGAAATCCATAAAAAGGGGCGGATTTCGGACGCGGGACAAGGAAAACTCAGGACCCACCCAAACGCATATTACATGACCAAGGGTAGGTTATCCTTTAATATAGCATATTGAATTTGAAGAAAGGAAGAGCTTTTCTTTTTCGCCCATGTTCTGCTGTTGAGCATCTGCCGCCGATCCTAGTTTGAAATCAATTATGGGACCAATTGACCAGCAACTTCAAGAAGAAAAAGTATTCTCGCGCATTGGATTCTCTGTTGCCAGTCGCGCGTTTGCACAGCACCGGCGGACAATGTGGGTTCGCTATCCCCACTCGTCTTTTGCCTGCAATACTCTTCTAGGCATGGGCTGGTCAGCTGCGCAATTGACTATAGCAAACGCACATGCTGCGGTACCACGATTGCGAGTATGCTATTTGGTAGGATTATATGGCAAAGATCCAAATTGCGAACAGCTTCAACATGAGTTTGGGTCAAGGGATCGACCGATACCGTACATCAGCACGAAGTGCCAAGCTGCATCGGTGTCACACCCTCGCCATGCACTCGGCGGGTTAGTGCCATCGCTCGTCTCGCCATGACGCATTCATCGTCGATGCGCGATCCGTTTGCGCTACATGCTCATGCGGTTGCGTCAACACCATATTAGTCAGCGGTGTGGACTGCCGAGCGAGTCAGTTTAGTGGATGCAAATCACCCCCAACGGCTTGAACTTCAATCACAGACAGATTCTCTATCATATGTATCAATATTGTATTTTGTTTGCTGTTTGTTTATAGGATATTGTATCTGTGGCTGTACGGCGGTGGCGCCGTTGGTTGATCTCTAGTTTTTCTGTGTATCTGCTCTAATCTACGAGTTTGTCGTGCTTAGCACCGCTCTCCGCTTCATGCCAGGTCCAGCAGCATGTCAAAGCACTCGTCCGACATGGCACGCACGCGCGTGTTCCAGTGGGAAGTCGCGTTCTCGTGCAGAGCGGTCGCGACCATGGATCGGAGGCTCGAGTTCTGCGAGAGGTAGACCTCCATGAGCGGCAGGTTGCCACACACGGTGCAGGCTTCCTTCGCGATCAGGAACTGCGGCGACCGGATGCTGGCCTGGATGCGGGTGAACGCTCGCTGCACCACGTCCGGTGGGAAGCGGAGCCCACACTTCACGAAGGTCGCCAGCAACCCAGCCGTGAAGCGCACGAAGAAGAGCTCCAGCTGCACGTTGCGCAGCGGCCACTTCTGCAGCATCCAGCGCATGAAGTCTTCGCCAAAAAATGGGCAGAAGGTCGCCAGCTGGTACAGAAGGTCGCCAAGCGATCGATAGGTCGTTGCCTCCGCCGACTCGGACGCTTCGCTGTACTTTTCAATCTGGTTGGCGTCGTCCTGGCGGCGACTCGCGCCCGGAGAGCACCGGACAAGAAACTTGAGCGCTTGACAGATGCGGCCGCACATACCCATAACACAGTCGTCGATCTCGTCGGGAGAGTCGCCGAAACGCTCCGGTGCAGCTTGAAGGTCACGCTCAATGACAGCGAGAGCGTCGTTCAGGAACTTGATGATTCCTTTCATGCTAACGAATGCGACGTCGCGCGCATCGCCCACGGAGACGCTGTTGATGCCTTGGTGCTCAAAGATTGCCAGTGAAGCGGTCACAATCGCGTCTAGGATGCAGAAACGCTTGTCCGGGCACACGTGGAAGAGCGCGTCAAGAACAGCGAAGTTGTCGTACTGAGCCAGCACATCGAGCTTGACAATGTCGAGCACCGTCTTCGACGCCCACTGGTCGCCCATGTACATCTGCAGCAACTCGCTTCCCGGAGTGCCGCGCGGGGGCATCTCGTCCTCGGAGCGCTGCGCTCCAAACACCAGGCTGGTGAGCGACGCCTGGAACTTGAGGATGTCCACACCTGCACTCGCGCTGTTGTTGGTCGACTGCGCCGCAAGCTCTTCATCGTCGTCAAAGTGGAAAACATCGCCGCTGTGCTGCCCACCGCCGAGAAGCAGCAGGTTCAACTCCTTGCCGACGTCGACATCGGGAAGAAGAAAGCACATAAGCTCGAGCACTACTTCGTCAGGGTTCATCGTGTCCGCTGGCTCAGTGCGTTTCGACTCGTTCTTCCGGCTACGGCCAACGCGGCGCTTGTTGATCTTGCGCTTCACGCTTGTTGGCATGTCCGGGGAGGAGCCCAGCTCATCCAGGTTGTCAGGGCTGAGCAAGCGACCCGACTCGTTGTAAAACGAGGCACTCTCGAACAGCGTCATCGTACGCGCTTCACGGCGGCTGCCGTAGCTGCGGCTCAGGTATGAGCCCTTGGGCTCGGACGTCGACAGCACATCCGACGTCGACCAGTTCGGATTGGTGTTCTCCGCAAAGTCCGGGGACGAGCTCACGCCCGACACGGGCGGCCACGACTCGGCCGACGGCAGCGACCGACTGACTTCGTGCATCCGCGCCGACTGCGGCTTTTCGCGGCGCTTGCCGGGGATGTTGCGACCGGCGCTCTGCGCGATGGGCTTCGTGAGCGAGAAGTCCTTCTCGAGCCGCACGTCGAGGCTCGGGCGGCCGCCGTGGTGCTGGTGGTGGTGCGACTTAAACCTGGGCCGGGGGACCGGCTCACCCGCCTTGAGCGCGCTCCGCTTGGCGGCGTCGCGCTGCTGCTTGAGCTTGCGCTGGAGCTTCCAGTCGGCCTCGTCCAGCGTCCCACGCTGCTGCTGCTGCTGCTGCTGGTCATTTCTCCAAGGCACCGCGCCGCTTCCAGCCGGCGGAGAAGAGGAGGGCGCCGCGGCCGTCGGGTCGTGGTACGGGGACATGGCGCAAGGGCGGGGGAGGAGGGAGAGGAAGCTGTTGTCCGCGCGCGCGCTGTGTCAGCCCGGGGGTCTGAGGAGCAGGAGCCGCAACGTGTTCAAGAGGGGCAACGTCAGAAAATGGGCCGCCGCATTTTGCGCTGCCGCCGAAAAGAAGCAGGAAGCCGCCGACGTTTTGCCGCGACGTAAACACGAGACACGCTCCAGGATAAGGTAAGTTACCGGTTCTGAGCAACAAAAATACGTAAAATCTCGCCTCTTTTCTGCCGCCCACATATACACTAGTATCCACTAGATCTTCATTTCACTATATCTTTAGATATGGAATGTATCCGGCTATACGCGTATAGCGAAAGATTTCCGATTCGAACCCGTGGGATGTGATACAGTACCCCGCGTGCTGAATTTTTATTGGGTACTGTACGGAACCGCCGCCTTGTGCACCCCTTCCCCGCGGTATTGGCGCCATTTTGCCCCCTCTTATTCCTCCTCGTGCTGCTCTAACTGACCGCAGAAACAACGGACGAATCTCATCGTATCCAAAGATTCCGAGCAGCAGGATCGCGGCGATTTGCGCTTGACCAGGTTGAAGGCTGCAGCGTCAGCCGTTGAGGCCGGCGCGTTCGAGATTCGCGGCGCAACGGCCGCCACCCCGGGGTTAAACGAAAGGATACGGCACTGGGGGTTGTGCGCACGGAGGGGCAGCAAGCGGTTCTGTTGCACTGCCTTGATGAGTTGGCGGGAGGTGCTCAAACGCACACCAGACCGTCGACAAAACTGCGAGCTGCACTCTATGCGAAGCACGCAACATCAGCCGAATTCTCAGACCGCAACAAGGACGGGCGTACGCGGGGATAAAATTCTCCTGGGGCGCGAAGTTCGATTCGAGCAGCAGCCTTGTGACACTCCCGACGTGGCCAGTTGCACAATTGCGCGTCAGCTGTCACGTTGTTTTCGGCTCCGACCCAAAACAAGCGGCCAATCGTCCCACTTGATTTCGGCAAATGACTACTTGTTGGGTAACGCTCCACCTATTATTTTGGGCGCAGTTGTGACGCACACCGATCTTCAAGCAAACGGACCACATTCGTCGATCGCGCCGCATAGATGCGTAAATACTTTGATAAGGTACCATTTTTGTACTACTTATACGGTACATTGTACCATCTGTTATTTATTACTGTACGTGTTCGTTAAAATACGTTTTATAAACTTTGACCATCTGTATTGAACCTGTCACAATCCATAGCAGAAGCAAATGTGTTGCATTACGCTACCCTGTCAAATCCCATGCGGGTCCTAAAGCGTGACACGTATCCGCTGCACGTAAATACGCTTTTCCCTCCTTTTTACGTCGTGCATCGCGCTATTATCCCCACTTTTTACACATGTGTGCGCGACCACGCGGCCGCCACCCCCCTTTCCTGCCCGCTCTTTGGATCGCGGCGGTCATTTCCTGTTTCGTGCGGTCGCCAAGCTTCCAAGAGGAGAGAAAGGAGGAGGAAGAGGGAGACCCAAGCCCCGCCAGCAACCAGTACGTGCCTATCTACTAGTGTGGACCCTGCGTGTGCGTTTCCCGCTCGTTCGGTGTGTTTACGGTTCCTCCTTTGCGACGATGAACAGTGCGCTTCCTGCACTTGATCCGGCCAGTCATGTGCGTGCTGCCCGAGGTGGCGCAGCCCGACCGCAAGATCCCGTTCCGCGAGAAGGTCCTGTGGACGGTGATCACGCTGTTCATCTTCCTGGTGTGCTGCCAGATCCCGCTGTACGGCATCCAGACGTCCAAGTCGTCGGACCCGCTGTACTGGATGCGCGTCATCCTGGCCTCGAACCGTGGCACGCTCATGGAGCTAGGTATCTCTCCTATCGTCACGTCCGGCCTGGTCATGCAGCTGCTGGCCGGTTCCAAGATGATTGAAGTCGACCAGTCGCTCAAGGAGGACCGTGCGCTGTTCAGCGGCGCACAGAAGCTCTTCGGCATTCTCATCACGTTCGGCGAGGCCGTCGCGTACGTCGTGTCGGGTATGTACGGCAACATCTCGGACATCGGGGCGTTCAACGCGATCCTGATTATTGTCCAGCTGCTCTGCGCCGGTATCCTGGTGATCATTCTGGACGAGATGCTGCAGAAGGGCTACGGTCTTGGCTCAGGCATTTCGCTCTTCATCGCCACCAACATCTGCGAGAACATTGTCTGGAAGGCCTTCAGCCCCACGACCATCAACACTGGCCGCGGCACGGAGTTCGAGGGCGCCATCATTGCCCTGTTCCACCTGCTGATCACCCGCTCGGACAAGTTGCGCGCGCTCAAGGAGGCCTTCTACCGCCAGAACCTGCCCAACATCACGAACCTGCTCGCGACCATGTTCGTGTTCATCGTGGTCATCTACTTCCAGGGCTTCCGCGTCGACCTCCCGGTCAAGTACCAGCGCTTCCGTGGCCAGCAGGGCACGTACCCGATCAAGCTGTTCTACACATCGAACATGCCGATCATTCTCCAGACGGCGCTCGTGTCGAACCTTTACTTCATCTCCCAGCTCCTGTACAAGAAGTTCAGCGGCAACTTCCTGGTGCGTCTTCTTGGTGTCTGGCAAGACGTCGAGGGAAGCGCCGGCCAGACTGTGCCCGTCGGTGGCGCGGCGTACTACATGTCGGCGCCCAGCAACCTGGCGCAGATCCTGTACGACCCCATCCGCTTCGTGATCTACGTGGTCTTCATCCTTGGCTCGTGTGCGCTCTTTTCGAAGACGTGGATTGAGATCTCGGGCTCGTCGGCCCGCGACGTCGCTAAGCAGCTCCGCGACCAGCAGATGGTCATGAAGGGCCACCGCGACTCGTCGATCGTGCACGTGCTCAACCGCTACATCCCCACGGCCGCGGCCTTCGGCGGCATGTGCATTGGCGCTCTCTCGATGGTGGCTGACCTGCTCGGCGCCATCGGCTCGGGCACGGGTATCCTGCTGGCGGTGACTATCATCTACCAGTACTTCGAGACGTTCGCGCGCGAGAACGCCGAGATCCCGCTCGCGAACCTGTTCGGCTTCTAAGCCGGGCAAGGCGTGGCCTTGAGCTCGACTCGATGGAGCCGCGGCGCATCCATCCTCTTGGATGGCGACGTTGGCACACACGATCGCTCGACCTCCTCCCTCTTGACGGATGCCAGAGACGAACGGGTCAGTCCATGAAGGGTTGTTTGTTCCCGTTCAAGGAGCACTGTCAGGTGCTCTTTGCTGAGAATAAATAGTATTTTATGGTTAGGATACTCAGCAAAATGGGCGCGCGGCAGTGAGAGGCTACTCCCCGCTGGAGACTGCGACGAATTGGCGCGGCCCCTGACGTCACTGTGCGCGCCCTTAGGTGCGCGATGGACCCCGTTCGGTCCTTTGCCGCCCGTTTTGCTGGGAGGAACGACGATCGACGTGATGATAAGCGCGACGCGAGCGAATGCCGAGCGAGAATATGAATACACAACCATGGTAGATGCCAATTGTCTCTCTGTTGTCATGGATGCGATGAAAGGAGTGGTGAAAGGATGAAAGCACCTACAATCGAAGACGATGCCGCATGAGGCCCAACGCTATAGCACGCGGCGGTTCGGATGTGCCGGTGGCCTCGCCGCACCACCGCCGCTGCTGTACCCGTACGCACTCGGGTCGCCGCCTCCGATGCCCATGCTCGCGTTCGGGTCGTGGAAGCTGCTGCTGTTCGTGAACGAGTTATACGCCGTGCTGTTGCCGGTCGAAGACGATGACGCCGATAGCGGCGGATTCCCGGAGCCCTGGATGCTGCTGAAGCTGCTCGTGGGCGCGCCGTTGCCGTCATGATGCTGCATCTGGCTGCGCTGCTTGGCCTTGGCGCCCGCCTTGAGCGTCTGGTACCACTTCTCATACTTGGCCAGCTGCTCGTCCTGCTCGATGTCACGGCGTTCGACCAACGTTAGAGCTGAAAACATCAATGAAGATGGACAAGTGCACTTGCCCGCGTCCGCACAGCATCTTGCAGTTGCTGGATCTGCTGCTGCTGCAGCTGGAGCTTCCTTGCAGTGGCAACGTCCCGGCTGTTCCAATCCACACAAAGCAGTTAGACACACGAAGAGTAGCATCGCAACTTGGCTCGCGATATCGAACTTACTCTCCGGATAGCGATGGCGACTGCACAGGTGGAGCAGGAGGTGGTGTGGCTGACGACGATTTACTCTGTTGCCGTCGCCATTCCTCGAGCGCACGCTTTATCATGACAAGCTATAGGCAGGAGCAGAGTCGCGCTCGAAATGTAAGCGTGGTTGCATCCGATGCAATTTGAATGGCATGCATGCACGATAACATTACCTTTTGGTTGTACGTCTTCTTGAACCGGTCCATCGCCTCACGGATCTCTTGGTTCTCGGCTTGGACATTCGTCAGCGTCTCGCATTGCTGAGGACACAAACAAGGAATCGAGTTTTAGCCAACGAGCGCGAACGTGTGAAATAATATCTCGACACTAACGCACCTTGACGAGCTTGGTGTTCTCGGTGCTCAGCGTCTTCACAGTATTGAGCAGACGCACAATTTCGAGCTTCTGGTGTGCGATCGTCTCCTCCAAGCTCTCGACGTCTTCTTGGTTTCCCGGCACTGCGCCTCCTGCGGCCGAGTACTGTTGTTGCTGTTCTCGGCTGGCTTGCGGCCGCTGCTGTTGAGCTTGATACGGGTGATACTGCGGCGGTGACCCGCCGCGGTCAGCAGATCCCATGTGCGACATTGGCGAAGCACGATGATGTTCGATTGCCGCTCGACTCCCAAGCTGCTGTTCCATCAAACTAGCAGCATACACAATACATGAGCCTGTAAGTGACGAAATCTAATGTTATCATCAACGGACACGACTCGTACCGGACGCGATGATTCCTCATCCGCGAAGCGACCGCAGCTCGGAGCGTGGAGCCGCCATCAACCGTACTCGCCTGAATCCCATACGTAGTTCTAGACAGTAGTGTGAGGCATCAGCACTCACGAGGACTCAAGACGTGGACAATAACAAACCTCTTGGCCGGAAGCAGGCAGAACGAGTCACCCAGCGACGAGGAAAGGTGCCGCGACGACATGAGCAGATTGTTCTTCGGTCAAGTGGAGCGCATTCAACACGGTTAATCTCCTGTAGTTGTTCGCATCGCATGGATACATATTTCAAGCAAGACACACCTTGTCGGACGACCCGCCGCTCGACAAACCGATCTCGTGCAGCCGCCGCCAGAGCTCCTCCATCTCCACCGCCGCTAGATTCAGCTGCGCCTCCGTCGCTGCACTCGTGTCCGCTGCTTGACTACTCGCATCAGGCGCGGACTCCGACCTTCCGACTGTATCCTCCGCGGTTGCAGAGACCGTCGTCGCCTCTTGTCGAGGTGTTCCGTCCGCGTTCTCTTCCGCATCCTTGTGCTCGCCCTCCGCCTCTCCTTCGCCCTCCTTGGGCGGCACCGGGTTCCTCGCCCGCGCAACCTTGGACCTGTACTCGTAGTTCTCGGCAAGTAGCACGAGCGCGTCGATCGTGCGCTTGTCGGTGATCTGCTGCGCCGCCTGCAGGAACTTCTCGCTCGCGACCCGCCCCTCCTTCTCCGCCGCCGCGTACTGCATGCCGCGCTCTCAGCAACACGCACGCCAGTTAACAAAGCACCAGAGCGAGTCGTACGTACGTTCTCCTTCCGGAAGGCCTCCTCCGCGCGCACGGCGTGGTAATGCGCCTGAACGGCGGGCGCAGCCGCCGCGTACTCGTCGCTCGCGGCCGCCATCTTGCCCACAGCCGTCGCCATCTTTTGTCTAAAGTGACTTGTCTAAAGTATGGGAAGAACAATCAGTGCAACTCCTTGAGCGGCGTCAACAATAAGGTGGACCACCTAAGTTAATTATCAGATGCTAGAATTGACCAATCAACGGCCATCTCAAATTATTTTTGACTAATAGAAGGAGGTATGATTCGCAGCAGCGACTAATACTTTGTAATATGATTCACACCCCACTTCAACGTGTTCCAGTGATGATTAATCAGAAATCCACGTCAAAGTCCGCGTCTTCGCGACGCGAAGCGGCGGTAACTCCTCTGGACGACGATGCGGACGCAGCAGACGTCGGCTCCGACCTGCTGGTGGCGGCTGTCCCGCCGAGAGAACGTGCGGAGCGGGACCCAATGAGGTTCTGTAGATCCACCTCCTCCTCCTCGAACTCCGAGTAGTCCCCGAGCTTGCCGCCCTTCATCAGCTGTGGTTGAGCAGCACATGAAGAGGAGTAAGAAGTTAGATAGTGAGACTACATATCGATCACGAAGGGATGGAGAGCCCAACCTTCTGCGACAAACGCGTCGGCGTCGAGCTCATGGAGCTCAGAAAGTCGTCTTCGCGCCCCGATTTCTTCTTGTAGCCGCTGAGTGGAACCACATCACGAGAGGATTGTGAGCCCTTCACGCACTCTAAATGATTCACACAAGACACGCTGAGCACCCGGCAGTGGCGATCCCAAACGTCTTCGTCTTTGGCGGGCTCTGGTGCTGGAGGAACGCGGTCTGGAGGAGGGACGGGGTCTCAATACGGCCTTCTTGCTGCCTCGGCTCTTGGTATGAAAGCGACGGCTTGGTCGGCTCCGGGCTTGGTACAGGGTCGAATCGATTGGGCGAGAACGATGGTGTCGCGGAGCTGTCTTTCCGCGACGGACTGGAACTCGGCGCTGCACCGCACGTCGTAAACAAGAACTCGCGCATCTACAGGAAGAGCATCAGACTCCTGATCAGACACCGCGATCGACCACTCCTATGCTACGTCAGAACCTACCTTTCGCTGGGAGCGTTGGCTGCCCGAGTCATGGCTCAAGAACGCCGCGAGAAACAAATCGACGAGGTCTGTAGCGGCGATCGCCTTCAGTGCGACAAGTTGCTTCAGATAACCCGACAGCAGCTTCCAGAGGTCTATCGACATTAATTCGCGGCGAAATACGTTAAGGATGATGCTTCATCAATAGAGAAAACTTAAAGTGCCCCCACGTACCTATTTCTCTGTCCTTGGATTGTTGATGGAGTTTCCGAAGCTTCTGGTCGTTCATGATGCCCTCGAACGCCTTCGACGGAAACAGACCTGATAACAGACACAAGCACGTTGAATCCTGTTGTCACAGAGGACTCGAGAGTCGAACAAGGTCACGCCAGTCCTCTCTCACCTGGACCGATGTCACGAGCAATGTCCAGGATCAACTCGAAGCAGATATCCGATCCGTAAAAAGCGATTTGCGCTTTTCGCCCACTCACAGCCATGCTTCCAGTTCACACAAGCATACATGAGTGCGGTGATCAAAGAGATTGTGCGTCAGTACACGCACCTACCGGACAAGTTCCCTTTTGGACTCGTTTGACGCGCCAGTATCCATTGATCCACCGAACTGGTCACCCTCCGCGGCGCCTTCTTCAACGCGGGCAATCAAAGCGCTCAGAGCCTTCACGCGATCAGCTGGCGACAAGTGTTGAGTTCCTAGCTTCTTCACAGGCTCCTGTAGTATCAATGCAGAGGCAGTCATCATGTTTAGTTGTAGCAGATTGATCAGTCACTTGCATTTCCACAATGCTGTTGTCCCGCGTTACCCCATGAGCAGTCGTGGTCGCTGCCGTGGATGCCTCCATCGCGATCGCTGTTGGTGCTAACTCCTTCGCAATGGGAGTGGTTCCTTCAACGCTTGACTGCAACTCGTTTTCGACACTTGTACTTCTCGCTTCGATGCTCTCTGCACGGTGTACGCCCGCTGGAACCACGGCTATAGGGTGTTGCGACAAATCCTCTCCCGGTATGTCTGCAGCCCTGATTGGATTTGTTTCAATTGCATCGCGCGGGACTTCTTGCGTTGCCATCGGCTCGTTGTGCGTTCTGCTTTCCGTGCTGTCTAAGTCGATGCAAGTGTTCGATTGGAGCTCAACTGTGCCGCTGGTCAACGGGCTAGCTTCTGATTCATGACTTGCTTCTGGAATATACTGCAGCTGGCTGCTATCTGTCGTGGTAGGGAGCAAGCCAGAGTCAAGACCTGAAGTGCCCATTGGCTGTGGCACCGTGTCTAGGGAGACGCTGTCCACAACCGATGCACTCTGTGCTGACATTGGTGGGGACGATGACAACGGCGTCTTCGTTTCTGCGTCTCGGAAAAAGCTACCGGAGAGGTCTAGTGACGTTAGCGGGCTTAGCCCGACACTGTCTACCGATCCAATAAGGCTGATACCAGCATGGATCTCGCTAGATTTGCCGTCGGATAGAGCAGTAGGTGCTGACGGGAGTACGGACGGCGCTTGTACAGTCGGCTCTGGAGCGATACTTAACGCGGCTACTGGAAGCTCTGGTTGGTCGATCGTGCTCGCGGTAGGCATATCACCATCTCGTCTTGGTCCGTCATTCTGATTTGGAACCGCAGTTGTCGATATCTCCGCAGTGTTGCTTACCGTCACGATTACTGGCCGAAGCGATTCTTGCTCATCCTGAGAATGAGAGAGTTCGTTTCTGGTCGAAGTAGCCGGCGTAGAAGCAACTTCACCATGCATAGTACTTCTCGCTGGCAGAATTGCTTTCTCCTCGAGTACTTGAGGTGGAGCACAAACACTATTGGTAGTTGGGCTCTCGGTTGCAGGGTGGCTTGCCGTCTCGGAAGCTGGTCGAGACGTTGTCAGATTGGGATCGTGACCACTTGAACTGCGAACTGGAGCGGGTTCGACCGGATTTACCACTTGTTTACTTGTCGAAATTCGATCGCAGTTCTCTTCCTCTCCTTTCGCGGCAGCTTCGAACTGTATGGGAGTTAATCGCTCATCTCTAGTTGCTGGAAGGTTTGGCAGACTTGCAGCCACGATACTAGGCTCTGAATGCATTCTTCTGTCGCCACCAGCGCTCGTGGAACCAGGTTGGATGCCGCTGATGTTAACCCCCAGAGGGCTCACACTCTTGATGTCTAGCAGGGTGTTGGGCTGCTGGGTAACTACACCGGCAGTCGCAGCAGTGAACGCCGCACTCGAATTCGTCAGCGAAATGGATCCCAATTGAGAAACCGCAGCTGGAGTACTGGCTGAGGGGCGTCCAATTGCTGTAGTGGCGCTTCGTGGTTTAGTCAATTCAGCTGCTTCGTGTTCTTGGCGCGTTGATGCTGATGGCAGTTGGGCTGCAGGAAAAGTCCCAGGAGCCGGTGAAGTGCTTGTCGATACACGAACGGGTTGCTCCATTGTGTAGGGCTGTTGAACTGGCTGCTCATACGCCACTTCGTCTTGAGTGCCATAGACGATGTAGCCTTGGTTCAAGCCATCTTGGTCGTCAACGTAGATATACTCGTAGGTAGGACCCATCATTGCGTCGTCGGCTGGCGGGACGTTCCGTCTCGATGGAGTTTCACACAAGGACGGAACAGTGATGTTGATCTGGCGCCGCGGCTCATCCATCTTTTGTTCGTCATCGTATGCTTGGATCGACACAGCGCTGCAAGAACCACTCACATATCTCCGTCAAGGGTTTAGCCACGAAGAATGTAGTGCCACTGTCCGCAGTACCTGGTTCCATCACGAAGCGCCCGCAGCACGTTCCGAGGCGAGAATGTATCGTAGATGACCTCTGCGACAAATGAACAGTTGTTAAAGCACTCCAATCATTGATACATCAATGTGAAACATTCGGCAGCTGTCCGAGGAGTTTTACCAGTCGTCTCTTCGTCGACCTCGGGAATCGTCAGCAGTTGCTCCGAGGCTCGCTCATGAAGAAATGATCGCGCTTCACGAGCATGCTCGCGGATAGTTTCGTCCACTCGATAGGCTTTGGTGCGAGTATTACGCCCCACAAGAGAGCATACCACAATTATAAGTCCACCGCACGACACTCATGCACCCGCCCAATATGATAAAGCGCATGGACAATACCATGGTTAGTGTTTTGCATGCGAAGTAGCTCCCGCTCATACGCTTCGTTGTGCGCCAGGTTCTCCGTCAGCTCGATCTCGTGGCGCTATAATGTATTGCCACAAACACAAACACCAGTGATTCATTCAGTAGTCATCGATCCGGAAGGCCGAAGCATGTAGATACCGTTTGTCTGATCAGGTCCTCAACGGTTTGTTCCTGCTCAAATGTCTGAAAGAAGACACACCCCAACATGCACAGCGATCAGCATTCCCATCGCGTCCGGCCGTCCTACAGCCAGCCCATTCACCTTCTTGTCGAGGTACCTTCGCTGCTCAAGCTTGCGTTTCCGCTCCTCGAGCGCGCGCAGCTTCTCTATCCGCAGCTTCTGCTCCTTCTCCCTCCACGCCGGATATACCTGCTCGATTTTGCGCAGGTATCGCGTCTTCTCCCTCGCCAGCGCCACGTTGGACGGTGAGTTCTCGTCCATGACCAGCAGCCGCGCCTCCTCGATACGCCGCTGCGCCTCTCGGACAGCGCGAACGAACTCGTCGTTGCGCGCCTTGGCCGTGGCGGCAGCCGCGCGTAGATTCTTGGCCTTCTGCCGAGCGGTCTGCTGCGCCACGGCGCTGAACTCGGCCGCCGTCGCCTCGCGAAGCGCGAGCTTCTTCTCGATCGTCTTTCGTCGAGCGGCGCTGTGGAACGCACACAACGCCGGCTATTAGTCCTCTCCACTCTCAACAAGACACATATATCGAGACGGGGAGGTCCAGAGTGAGGTAGTCGTGCTAGCAGATACGCACATGTCCTCGCGTTGGCGGCGCAAGACGTCCATCCGGGCAGCGTAGTCGGCCGACATGTCGCCCCTCCTCCGCATTCGCAGCTCTTCAAGCTCGCAGCTCAAAGGGCAGGCAGTCAAGTACCGTATGCTTTCTCAAAGTTTATGAGCTCGGCTCGTTCGACTCGGCTCGGCTCGGAGCAGCCGTCACGGGTTTGGTTTTTGGCGCGGGAAAAATATCATCACGCAAAACGGGCGTAAATACTGTACAAACCCGTTCGCCAACCCACCCGTTCGGCTAATACTCTTGATGAAGTTATAAGGAGGAGGTCTCCAGACCCATACAGGTAAACCTTTGCTTGCCGACCAACCCGTAAACCCACTTGCCCGTTTTTCGCCGCGATTCAATTTCAAAGGAAGCGCGAGCAGGAACACCGCCGCTGCGCGCTGGAAGGGACTCGCCTTGCTGCCTCCACCCTCGCGCCCCCGCCGCTCCACCGCGAGTCTTCCCCCTCCTCCTGTGCGTCTCTAGCGGGTGCTGCTCTCTTCGCTTCCGCTGTGTTTCCTCCGCGAAGAAGGTCGAGAGCGTTCAAGGCAGTTCTTTTTCAGGAAAGTACGTCCCTGGCGAGTTTACCCGGTTGAGCGGCCAGGATGTTTATCGAGGAGATCATCCTGGACGGGTTCAAGTCGTACGCGACGCGCACAGTCGTGAGCGGGTTCGACCCGCGCTTCAACGCCATCACGGGCCTGAACGGCAGCGGCAAGTCGAACGTACTGGACGCGATCTGCTTCGTGCTGGGCATTACCAACCTGTCCCAGGTGCGCGCCAACAACCTGCAAGAGCTCGTGTACAAGCAGGGTCAGGCGGGCGTGACCAAGGCGAGCGTCACGATCGTGTTCAACAACCAGGACGCCAAGTCCTCGCCCGTCGGCTACGAGCAGTACGAGCAGATCTCGGTCGCGCGCCAGGTCGTCATCGGCGGCCGCAATAAGTACCTCATCAATGGCCACACGGCGCAAGTGAGCCAGGTGCAGAATTTGTTCCACTCGGTGCAGCTGAACGTCAACAACCCGCACTTCCTCATCATGCAGGGCCGCATCACCAAGGTGCTCAACATGAAGCCACCCGAGATCCTGGGCATGATCGAGGAGGCCGCCGGCACGCGCATGTACGAGAACAAGAAGCAGGCGGCACTCAAGACCATGATGAAGAAGGAGAAGAAGGTCGAGGAGATCAACAACATCCTCGCGGAGGAGATCACGCCCACGCTCGAGAAGCTGCGCGCCGAAAAGACCCACTACCTCAAGTGGGCGGCCAACAACACGGAGATCGAGCGGCTCCAGCGCTTCTGCGTTGCCTACGACTACCAAAAGGCGCAGGACGCGCTGCAGAATACCGCGCAGCGCGTTGAAGCGATGCAGGAGGCGCAGCGCAAGGCCGAGCAACTCGAAGAGCAGATCGGTACTGAGATGGCGGAAGCCGACGATGAAATCGAGAAACTCGAGAAGCAGCGCGACAAGGAAATGGGCAAGGAGTTCCAGAAACTCAAGGACAACGCGGAGCGCATCGGCAAGGAGGTCGTCAAGTTTACCACCAAGCTCACGCATGTTCGCGCGTCTGTCGAGCACCAGATTGGGGCGGAACAGTCCGTGAACGAGCAGCGCGCGGAGGCTGAGCAAGCGATGGCGAAGTTGTCGAAGGACATCGAGAAGGCCAAGCAGCGAGTGAGCGAGGTTGAAGCCGCTTACACAGCCAAGGAGTCGGAGACGAATGACTATCAGCGTCAGATCCAGGCGCTTAACGCCGGTATGGAACAGACTGGTGACAGTGACGAATCGCTGTCGGAGCGCCTTGCGCTCAAGCAACGCGAACTCCAGGCGACGCACACGTCGATCAAGCAAATCAACATGAAGCTGAAGCACATGGAGGAGAGCATCAAGCAGAGGCGACGTGAAGTCCAGCAGACGCAGAACAACAACCACGCACTGACCGAGCAGCGCGAACACCAAGTTGCGGACTTGGAGAGGATGCGTGGTGAGATGGACCATTTCACTCGGCGGTTTAATCCCGATGAAGAGCGCCGTCTTCATGATCAGGTTCGCGACCTGCACGACCGTATCCGATCGTGCGAGCGGGACGTCGATGAAGCCTCGTCGGGCTTGTCTTCTCGATTGGACTTCAAGTACACGGATCCTTACCGCAACTTCCGTCGCGAGAGTGTCAAAGGCGTTCTTGCGAATCTGCTGGAAACGAAGCACGAGTGGTCTGCGCTTGCGCTCGAAATCGCGGCTGGTGGCAAGCTATACCAGGTTGTGGTCGATAACGAGAAAACCGCCAAGGACATTCTGAAGCACGGCCGGCTGATGAACCGCGTGACAATCATTCCGTTGAACCGGATCTCACGCCGCACGGTTGACCCGCGCAAGATGGACAAAGCGCGTCAAATCGCGCAACAGCACGGCGGAAAGGTTTGGGAGGCCATGGAGCTGATTCACTTTGACCGCGAGCTGCTCCCGGCGATGGAGTACGCGTTTGGCTCCACGATCATTTGTGAAACAAGTGAGCTGGCCAAGACTATCACGTTCCACAGAGACATCAAGGTTCGGACGGTAACTCTCGACGGTGACTCTTTTGATCCTGCCGGTACGCTCCAGGGCGGTTCCGCTCCATCCAGTGGCACTCCTGTGCTTCTTAAGCTCCACCACCTCATCAGCAACACTCGCAAGCTCTCGGACTTGAAGCGCGAGTACCAGGAGGCGTCGTGCGCTCTTGAGGGTATGAAGCAGGTATGCGACTTTTCATTGATCTGGTTGCGTGCAGACTTATCAACGACTGACTATACCGGTCTTGATCGTAGGATGCCGAGCAATTCCGTCACATGAAGCACCAGATCGAACTGAAGGAACACGAGCTCCGATTGCTCGATGAGCGCATCGCCGATAGTACTCACGCCCAGCTGGAGCGAGAAGTGATCGCAGCTGAGGAACAGTTCCGGGACGACCAAGAGCTGCTTGTCGCGAAGAAGGAAGCTATCGGTCAGTTGACGAAGGAAATCAAGAGCTTGGAGGCTGATATCACCAATCTTAAGCAGTCTCGTCAGTCCAAGATTGGCATTCTCGAGAAGCGGTTTGCCGAGTCCAAGAAGGAGACACAGAAGATCGACAGCCAGTTGAAGGCGGCGCAGCAGGAGTTGTCGGAACTGGTGCTGGAGGCGGAGTCAGCCGAGCAAGAGCTGGTGAGCAACAGTGAGTCGGTCAGCAGCATCCAGAAGGAGATCGAGAACCTTCGCAAGGAAGAGAAGAAGCTCGAGGAGAAGCTCAACGAAGTCCAAGGCGCGTACGATGGGGCAAACCAGCAGCTGGAGAAGCGCCGAAGCAATCTGACCATGTATGATCAGCAACTGAAGGAGCTTGCTGTCCGACAAAGTGAACTGTCCAAGAAGCGGACGGTGCTGCAGTTGGAGCGCAAAAAGACGGAGCACAAAATCTCTCGACTGGTGAAGGACGAGAGTGATGCCAAGGTGATGGTCAAGAAGTTGGAGAAGGCGCACCCGTGGATCGAGACAGAGAAGGAGTTCTTTGGTCGGGAGCACACTGACTACGACTTCCAGCGGCGTGATCCTGCCAGTGCCAACCACCGGCTGCTCGAGCTGAAGGAGACTCAGGGTGCTCTTTCCAAGAAGATTAACAAGAAGGTCATGGGTATGATCGAGAAGGCTGAGCAGGAGTACCAGGGGCTCATGAACAAGCGGCATATCATCGAGAACGACAAGGAGAAGATTACGTCGGTGATCAAGGAGCTCGACACGAAGAAGAACGAGGCGCTCGAAACGACGTGGGTGAAGGTCACCAAGGACTTTGGATCCATTTTCTCGACACTGTTGCCCGGAACGACCGCGAAGCTCGACCCGCCCGCCAACGGTGCGTCCTAGTATTCATATGTATGTGCTAGACTGGTCTCTGAACTAACTGAAATTGTTTCAAACAGGCACGATTCTGGACGGTCTGCAGGTCCGCGTCGCGTTCGGCGGCGTGTGGAAGGAGAGTCTGACGGAGCTCAGCGGCGGCCAGCGGTCTCTTCTCGCACTCTCGCTCATCCTGTCGCTGCTGCTCTTCAAGCCGGCGCCCATGTACATCCTGGACGAGGTGGACGCCGCGCTGGACCTTTCGCACACGCAGAACATCGGCCAGATGATTCGATCGCACTTTTCGCACTCGCAGTTCATCGTTGTGTCGCTCAAGGAGGGCATGTTCAACAACGCGAACGTGGTCTTCCGCACCAAGTTCGTCGACGGCGTCTCGACCGTCACGCGTACCGTCCCGTCAAAGTCCAAGTAGAGGTGCAGAGGGGCCAACCAAGCAATGCCTCTCGCATCTGGTGCGCCCTTCGTCATTGTGTAAGCCACAACGTGGTTGAATTATCTTTCCCTTGTTGGTGTGCGTTTTCATACTCATAGATATTCACAGTACTGTGGCTTCTCCCACCAGTATGTCTCATTGACGCTGTTCCTGCTCGACAGTGTCGGCTTCCGAAGGCAGCACGATAGAGTCGCTAGACACATCGGCTTCTTGAGACAGCGGCACAGTGTTCTCCAGTTGTGCGCCAAGCTCAGCAAGCACTCGAGCAGCGCGATCACGGCGAGCTAGCTCCAGGATCACGTGCACGGGCATTGGGCGGATAGACAAGTCGCGCAGATACACCTCGGTGAACGCGTAACCGTACGCTCGACGCCACAGCTTGCGGACATGTGCTTGAATCGCGCGGCGGTGGTTCTCGCGAACTTGACGGCGCACATGACGAAGCGCAACGTAGCGCTCGTGTGCGATGCTGGCGACGGCGAACACCATAGTCAAGACGTTCGTGATGAAGGCTGCGTAGACGAGCAGCGACACAACGCTGTCTTCCAGGAAGTGGGAGCCCATCTTGAGAATTAAGCCGCCTGTAGCGTTACACACAAGTCATCGATGCGGTCAGAGGGCTCACTTCATTCAGGACGCGAAAGTGAGAGAGCAACCACGTACAGAACAGAGTGATGAAGAGCTGGATCTGCGTGACGCCGGCCAGCGCGCTGTCCGACTGCTCTTTGTACGGCTGGAAAAAGAGCATCACGGATAGGTATACGAGTCTAGGAGCAGCAAGAACGCAGCGTGAGGACGAGCGGTGGATGCTGAGTCACTGGAGTCCGACCAAGGCTACTTACAGCACGATCAACCC
The DNA here is from genome assembly GCA_023334395.1 of Phytopythium sindhum. Taxonomy (NCBI): domain Eukaryota; phylum Oomycota; class Peronosporomycetes; order Pythiales; family Pythiaceae; genus Phytopythium; species Phytopythium sindhum. The sequence goes on from JAASGW010000042.1 coordinate 52,033, forward strand.
GGCGATGCAGCGGTTCGCGCCTGACGTGGCGAGCAGGCTCACGACGCAGTTCAGGAAGAGTTTGCGCCCTAGATCCCACACCTCGAACCACCAGAATCGCGCGTCATCTAGGAATGGCGGGCATCAAACTCTCGGTCAACGATTCGCCCAGCCTTGCAACGAGAGATGACAGCCTAACGACGTACATGCGTGGTAGATGAAGCCGACTTGTGCGATCATACTCGGCTCCTACGGTCGCAAACGACAGGTCAGCCATTAGATGAACGTCACTCGATATCACTCAGTGGATTCCATCGTGAATCAAACCTGAAGCTTTCGGTCACGCAAGAACTCAGCCATCATTTCGCTCTGGAAGAGCTGGAGCCGGTCCTCGTCGATCTTCTTGCCGCGGTCGACGAGGTCGCGGCGCAGCTCGATCAGAAGCCGCTCCTTATGCTCAACATTCGACGGGTCTTCGAGCAGCAGCAACGTGTCGGCAACTCCATGCCTTCTCTTGATGAACAGGATCGACCAAAAGAGAAGCGGGACGCCTACCACATGCAAAATCATACAAGACGTTAGTCTCGTTGAGAGATGAACGGTTTGTAAGCAATGCAATGTGTCGTACCAGCGACCCACAGCAGTAGCAGCAGGATACTTAGTGGTAGGTACGCGACCCAATCACCCTCGTAACACCGAAACCGGCGATCTCGTGTCATGTAGAAGTACGGCCCGATCTCCTCGCAGTAGAAGATCCCAATCACGCGCGCACACAGGTCCGGATAGAACAGCAGCAAGATCCTGATTACAGAGGTGAACGGAAGCAGCATTCGGTGAGCGAACCAACATACTTTTCTACCAGAACCCGTCCTGAAGTCTCGTACCAGAAGAGGAGTTTGACACAACGGTTCTGGTACGTCTGGTAGTTGAGGCGCAACCGCACGCGTGCACGCCACATACGGATGTTGCTGCGCACGACCATCGCTTGCACGTCGTTGCTGATGCGATGAGAAGTCGGGCAGGTCGGGGTATGCGTTGAGCTCGATGCCGGTAGTCGTGCCTCGATCATTACGCGGTTCACAGCTTGTCCAGCGCTAGTTTTCGCCATCCACGAGCGCGCTCGAACGAACGCATCCTCTGCTCGTGAGGATAGGTTAGCCTTCATGCGAGCACCGAGCGTCGCGCTCTTCTTGCGCTCGTTCTGCTGCTCCTTCTGCACGATCTTGAGCATCGAGACCGTTGTGGCACGCTTCACGAGCGTCTGTGGCGACCGTCGCAGCATTTGAAACACTGGCAATCCACAGCGAACGCAGTGGCGAGGGAGCGTCGAGAGGATCACACGATACCGGACGCTGCCCCAAGCCAGCAGCATTCCCGTGACCAACAGCAAGATCAACACGGCAAATAGCGACAGCCTAATGCATCAGTAGAAACAATAGGGATTGTTAGCTGTGTAAGCCGGGTCCATCTTCCGTTTTTAACGCACCTGTAGCTGGTGAAGTAGTCGCGTTTGTAGTAGCACTCGACGCTGGTTATGTCGATGAAGTTGAAGTCGGTAATCGAATACACGTCCATGAGTCGGCTCATCTCGTCGGGCCACGGGATCTCGTAGTTGCGTTTAAATCCACCAAAGATCTGGAAGAAGCCGAGTAGAATCTTGAGTTTCTCGGCTCGAAAGCCGGGTTGGATCAGCGGGACAGGTGCGATTTGAAACAGCCAAGCACGACGTCTGCGTGATGGTAGCTTGGCTCGAAGCATGCGGATTGCGGCGGCCGCCCGTTCCTGGACCCTAAGACGCACCGCTAGCAGGATTGATGCGGCGCGTGAGCCGCCGCTATAGATCTGGAATCTCTTGGCAGCGCGCGCGTACTTCATGATCTCCTTCTCGGACGCATCCGAGAAAAAGTAGCACAAGATTGCAAATGCGACAACAGCGTACACAATTGGGACCATGGTCAGTAGCTGCGTCATGCGCGCCACTGACGGGTCGTTTGGATCCTTGCAGGCTGCCAAGTCACCCGAAAGAAGCCATGGAACAGTCGTACATATTGTTAGCATTACTCAAAAGGTTGTCGGGAAATAGATGAGGTACTTACGCCTGCAGGACCCGTTGGCAACCTTGTAAAAGTTGTCATCACATGTTGCACACATCACGCCGCTATAGCCAACATCGCATTGGTCGTCTGTGTTGAACGAAGCCAAGGTCACGGCGGACATCTGCACCACCGTCACTTTGTCTTGCACGCACGCGCCGAAGGTCTGCAATACCAGTTCAAACGACAGCGTTAGTTTTCAACCAGTTGTGGTTGATTTGACTTCCACTTTGAGAGAAAATCCGTACATCGCATCCGTAGTACTCCATTCCCGAGATGCACGCAAAGACGCGTCTGCGGCTCCAGTACACCTCAAATTCTTTGTTGGACGAGCACTTGTAGATGCGTTCGGATAGCGAGTCAGCAACAATATCGCGACATGGGTCGTCTGCCGCCCATGAATTCGGGTCGCTGCATCTTGACGCGAGCAGTGACTCGCGACTCTCCGTAAGATAGTAGCCGTCCAAACGAGACGGGATGCTCACACCTACAGATACGCCATTCGCGTCAAGCTCTTCGCACGTCGCGCCAAGTGGGCACAGGTAGCATTTGAGTCCATCCAGACTGTCAGGCGTTCGGGTCCATGGTCCGCCCAAAGCAAAACACGCACAAACGTTAGCACCTCAACTTTCGTTACTCATTCTGGGCACAAAATACCTGTAGGTTCCTTTTTCGCATGAAAGGCATTGTCTGACGTAATTTCACGGCCACATCAATCAGAAGTCAGCACTGATGATCTTCATGCTTCGTTGCCGTGACTGTTCCTCAACAGCGTACCCGTCCACATTCTCGTAGCCTTGCAGGCAGCTCTCAACTGTGATGTTGACCGAGATTGCGCTGTCCACGTCGCTGGACAGAGAGCATTCCACGTTGAGCTGGTAGGGCTTTGTCCGCGAGATAGATTGAACCTCGGCGTCCGCAAACGTGATGTAACCGTTCTTGACACTCACCCAACCGGACGGGATAAAGGAGAAGGACTCGTCTTCCTCGCTGCTTATGTGCGCAATGCACTGTGTCTGATTGTCTTGGCTCGCGATGACTCCATAATAGTCGCGAACGACGATTGTAGGCCACAGCGTATCGCTCGACGGGTCCGATAACTCTTCCGTGTCACTCAAATCACTCTGATTTGCACTCAGCAAGCGCCTGTTGCTAGCTGCCCCATTGTTCGTGTCCATATCCTTGGCCACCCCGAGCTTCACGCCGCTTGTGACGGCTGACGGCCACCATCCGGGAGTCACCGACTTTGCACTCGTTGCGATGGCAACCTTTTCCGTTGATAGCGATGAACAGTCTATGCACTGGAGAGCAAACCAAGAATGATACACCCAGAAGATGTCATCTCCAGCAGAGGCCTTGTTGTCTGAGAAACGAAGCGTCGAACACGAAGCACTGTTCTTCGTCGCGATTGCGATTTCCTTGTCGACGTAGATTGCTCCACCGAAATCAGTTGCTGTGTTGCCGGTGAATTGAGTCGCCTTAATCACAATTGATGCGTTTTCCAGCATTGACAACCCTCCGCCCGTGTACGCTCTATTGTTAGCGCACTCGCTTTGGTCGAGTTTTATGTTGGCGCTCCCACGAACACAGAATGCACCACCGAAGCTCGATGCGCGATTAGATGTAGCGTGGGTGCGTGTGAGCACGAACGTTGCTGACCCCGTGGCGTAGACGGCCCCGCCTTCAGACGCCGAGTTATCTTCGATGGTCGTGTCGGATACAGACGCCGCCGCCCGAACTGAAGCGTGCAGAGCACCGCCAGCAGCCACTGCCGTGTTGTTTCGCATGGTAGAGCCAACGACCTTGAGCTTGGCGTCTCTGGAAAGGTCAATAGCAGCTCCAGTGTTTGCGTGGTTGCGTTCAAAGAGCGTGTCTTGAACTGTTCCCTCGGCATCAACAAGGTAGATCGTTCCGCCGTCCGTGTTTTTGCCACCATTTGAAGTCAGGGTGCACTTTGTGAGCGCAAGCTTGTTCTTCCTCCCAATGTACAAGGCCGAGCCGAAGCCATAGTTGGTGTTGCTGACAAAGCCCGAGCCAACAATGGTGCTGCCGATCTCGGCTCCTGGGGCGAGATAGATCGCGCCACCGCTGTCCTGGACAGCGTTCCGCTCGATATCAGAGCCCTCAACTGTTAAAGCTCCGCCCCCTTTCATGAATATGGCGCCCCCATTGTAGTACGCGAAGTTGTCAGAGACTGATGAGTCGGTGACGTCAAGTCGAATGTTCTGCCCGTAGATGGCACCGCCAAAATCGTAGGCATATCCGTTGTCCAGCGATGAGTTCTTCACAGACACCACCGCATCGATGGCGTAGATTGCCCCACCCGAGTAGGACTGTCCGAACGCAAGCCTTGAGCTATCGATGGACAGGCTGCTCGAGCTGCCTTCAACGTAGATCAACCCGCCAAGACGCACTAGAGTTGCCAATTCGTTGCTGAGTACCATGGAGTTCGAAATCGTCACCTTGGTTCCCTCCTTCATGTACAGCGTGCCACCATAGACCGATTCCTCTTCGCCGACCGTGTTGTTGTAGAACTCCCAATGCGTTGCGTTGATCACTCCAGTATCGAGGACAGCGATAGCCCCGCCGGATCCTTGGTGCGCAATGCTGTCGGTCAGCACATTGTGACTACCATCTACATTAGTGCGCTCCAGTGCGATTGCTCCGCCATAGCTCTCGGCGGAGTTTGATTCAAACTTGGTGTCCTGCATGTGGAGCTGGTTAAGCGGTTTGCGGTCCGCACTGACCGCTGCAATCGCGCCTCCCCTGTCAGACGCGTAGTTTTCCACGAACAGTGTCGCAGATATCATAATGGTGCTCCCGTCCTTCTCATATATCGCTCCGCCGCGAACAGCATCAGACTTGGAGATCCTGGACTCGGACAGCGTCAAGTAGCTCGAATCCACATAGATGCCGCCTCCATAAATGTCGGCGTGCCCCTCCTGAATGTCCAGACCTGATACGTCTGCTGCACTCTGCGAAGCGATGTAGAGTGTCCCGCCATACCCCGTCGAGTCGGATCCTTCGATCGCTGAGTTTGAATTCACTAGCGCCATAATCGACGTCTCTGGGTCCAAACGTCGACAACCAACAGAGCCTGCAGCAAACATGCCGCCTCCATTCGGCGCTACATTTGACGAGATTTTCAACCCATCATGCAAAAGTGTCGAGGCCACAAGGCTCATCCCGCCACCTTCCGAAGACGCAGCGTTCTCGGTGATCAATACGCTCACCAGCGTGGCAGTAGAGTCACTGTCGACGCTGATGCCGCCTCCATGTGCTGCTTCATTGCTGGATATAATACTGTTGCGTAGAGTCGCCGTGCTAGCGACAATCTTGACACCGCCACCTGCCACGGCAGCCCTTCCGCCCCATACATCAACGTGGGCAATGGTGCTGTTACTATGGCTCTGCTGTACGAACACGTTCCCACCACTGTGAAGTGCTGTGTTGTTGAAGACTACGGATGGTGGTACTTTGAAGTCGATGGGTTCAAATGAGCTGCTGACAACGTACGCTCCTCCTCCGCTGTGCGCCTGGCAGTCCGACACCGACAGGTTCTGGTGAACGACCTCGGCCTCCAAAACGTACAACCCCCCGCCCGAATGCGAACTTTCGTGATACGCGACGACAACGTGCTGAGCGTCGACTGATGAGTGAGATACGTAAAAGCCACCGCCTTCCTGGGAGGCTCTCGAGGATAGCAGACTCAAGTTGCTCATCTTAAGCGACGAATCCGTCGCAAACATGGCGCCACCGCGGCTTGCGACGCAATCTTGTACCATCGTTCCAGTGATTTCACTGGTGCCTCGTAGATACAAACCACCTCCATCAATGGCGGTGCAGCCCTCAACTGTTAGAACGCCAGAAATGGTCGCGTTCATCCCGTAGACTCCTCCTCCGGCGTTGGCCCCGCTGGATCTCACAATCACATCAGCGGCTATGATATTGCATCCATCCAGCGAGATTCCACCGCCTTCCCCTTGAGTTGAGCAATTCGAAACATTGACACCTTGGAGCGTCAACGTTGTAGAAGCCTGCCCTGTCTGAGTCGCGCAAATTCCACCTCCGAATCGGCCAGCGACGTTGTCACGGGCTTGTAGCTGCTCCAAATGTACCGTTAGGCTCGCGGAAATGCAGCCACCACAATCGGATGCCGAATTGAATTCGCATATGCTTGTTTCCGTCCCGAACAGCGTGGAACTTTTCAACCAGAGGCCACCGCCATTAACGGCCGAATTGTTCGCCAGGTAAACTGTGCCGTCAAAGTCCAGCTGAGAGTCTGTCGCCGAAATCGCGCCACCATATGACGCGTTGTTCAACATGACGCTCACGTTTCTCCACGCTACCGTGCTGTTTATCGAGGTAATGCCGCCGCCGGACAGTCGCGCGTTGCCTCTTTGCACGATGAGTTCTTCAAGAACAACCGACGCGTCTTCAATGTAGACGCCGCCACCATCACCTACGGACACGTTTACAATGTCAGTAGAAGGTAAGGCATATCAGTTCTTCATGAAGAGTAGTTAAGCACATACCTGCAACGTTTTCCTCGAACACAGTTGAATCGCCGTCCTCATCTGATCCAGCTACCGTAGCTTGTCCAGAAATGTAGATCCCACCTCCGGCTGTAACGGCTTCATTGTTGTTGATCGACGTGTTCCGGAGGTACAGTAGCGTGTTGTCACCTGTCGTTATGCCACCTCCATTCTCCGTTGCGATGTTGTCAGAAACCTGCAAGTTCTGAAGCAACAGCGACGACCCGGGCTGTACAGCAATTCCTCCACCAGTGTTTGCAGTACTGGAGGCTAGGTCAACGCCGCTGATGACAACATCTCCCCAAATATATGCAGCTCCACCTTTGTCTGTGGCCTTGTTGTGAAGCAAAGCCGCGCTGGCAGCTCCATGCAGTTCGCTTTGGCCCATCAGAGCAACCGCTCCACCATTTTGCGCCAGACAGTGCGTCACGTTGGATTGATTTAGCGTCACCCGCGAGTCGAGAGCATAGATTGCTCCGCCGATTTCACTTGAAGCGCAACGACTTGCAACACTTTCGAGCAAGACAACGTCGGAGGCCTCTGCGAAGATTGCACCACCTCGTTGACTCGCGTACCCGTCGATGATGACGATGTCCGTGACACGAATCTTGCTGTGCGATACTCTGATAGCGCCCCCGTCCGTGTCACTGCAGTTCTCGAATGTGAGCCCACTTAACGCAAGGCTTGAAGACGAATCAATCGACAGCGCCCGTGACGCGCCTGCGCAGTCCAGCTTCGTCCAGTACGGTCCCTTTAATGAGTTGATGGCCAGGTCGCCTCCTTCTAAGCTCAAATCTTGATTGGCTGCACCCTTGTACGTCCCTGGGTACACGAAGATGTAGTCGCCGTTGCTGCTGATGCTGATCGCTTTCGCGAGCGACCGAACTGCTTTTGCTATCGTTCCTTTCTCCGTTGCGCTCATCATGCGCCCAGTTCCGTTGTCGTCGTCCCCTGATTCTGCAGACACAACAATCACTCGTTCGGGATCGATGTCGCAGACTGGGTGATAGCAGCGGTTTTTGTCAGTGCAGCATACAATCCGGTTGCTGCAGTCTTCTCCGGTGAACCCGACACTGCACGTGCAGCTGCCGCTGCTATCACTTTGTCCGTGTCTCGAGCAACGGTTTGTAGAGCTCCCCGGTGCTGGGATTCGGTTGCGAACTGGTGACGCATCAGCCATGTAATGCAATTCGAATCCCCCTTTCGCGACACTGTCGTCGCTGACAAATCGGATCAGAACGGCCTTCGACGCTTGATACACAAAAGTGCCTTCTCGGAAACACCCTCCCTTCCAAAGCATTCGGTTGGAGCTGGTATCAATAATTTCAAGGTAGTCGTGGTCGCACTCTACGTCGAAGCGCGAAAACTGCCCAAAGCCAAACAACACGACAAATCAGTGCAAAATCATCGAAGGTGGTGATGAAGCAGCAACTCTTACGTTCATCGTCAGTCGAGAAAAAGGGACTTGCGGGTCGACCTGCCATGATGTCGACAGGTTATGGCCGTAATTTTCCAGCTTGATGACTCCACTGGCTCCTCTGCAGATTGTGTCAGCCTCTGCATCGGCTAGGGTTTGCGGCGACACCATGATGGACGTACTAGAAGGCCCCCAGGACCCAGATATCTCTGCCTCGATCACGTACTCGTAATAGTTCTCGGCAAAGTTGGCTCCTTCATCAACAGCTGAAGTGTCCGAGTTTGTCATGAACACTTCAGTCCCGTTACGCAAAACGCGGTAAGCCGTGGCACCCGTGTATAGATACCACGAGAGCGTGGCTGAGCTATAGCCAACTACACAAAACGAAGCAAGAAGGAAGAGTAATGGTAAGTCGCCATACAGAAACCGAACTAATACAATGCGATAATTTTACCGCATCCGAGTTGAAGCGTAGAGGGAACGTTGGCGCTGCTCGCTATTGTCACGTATCTAGTGACGCTTTTCGTACTTGATACGCCGACACTGTTCGTCGCAATCTATCGTTCGCATTAGACGCTAAGAGCGAGACCTGTTGATCAAGTAATGAAATAAGCTTTGCAGAGTTGCAACAACTTACCACACTGATACCATACTCTGTTGACGGCTGCAGTCCCCTCAGAGTCGCGTAAGTATCGATCGAAAGAACTGCCACAGCAGAGGCTACTCCTCCACCCAATGGAGTAGCTCTAACAGTGTAAGAGACGACCGTTTCGCCGCCACTGTCCAAAGGAGGGGCCCATTCGCACTCCACTTGGTCAAATGTGACCGAACGAATCGCCACATCGCGTGGCTCTCCGGGCGCTGTGGTCGCCGAGGTCTGAAACGTCAGATTCACGCTTCTTGAAGAGTTGCCAACTGCATTGGTCGCGACAATGTTGCAGATATACGTTGTCTCTGGTAGCAAATCGTAGACCGTTGTAGTCTTCGCATTGTCTTCAAACGCTTCTGCAACAGCATCGCCTCCATTCTCCGCGATACTCAGTCCGTATCCGAGTAGAGGCATACCTCCCAAATCATCAGGCACCTCCCACTGTAGTGTGACAGATCCGCCGGACAGAGCGACAACCTTCAGGCTTTTAGGAGCTGTCGGAGCAGAGGCAGCTGTCGTAGCGGTTTGTGACACCACCGAGAGGTTGCCACTTGCAAACACGTTAATTGGCTTGACCTGGATATCGTAGAGGCTTTCGGGATCCAAGCCTGTTACAATAGCCGTAGAAACGGCAGACAGCTTCCTTGATGAAACCTGAGTCAAGCGCCGACCTCTCCCGCTTGAAGCAGCGGGAATGAACGAGAGGTTGGCGCGGTTGTCTCGATCGACGAACAGCTGATATACCATATCTGCCGAGCGCGCCCCGCCAAGATCGTCCGGCTCGTTAAACGATATATATGCTGCACCTCCGGTTGCTTTCTCCACCGTGATGTCGATCGCTCCCACCGGTGGTGACCCGGACGTCGTCTTTAGTCGCACTGGCGAGCTTTCTGGGCCAATCCCAATTGCGTTCTTCGCCCGAACGACCACATCATACTCGGAGTTCGCGATTAACCCGTAGAATGCGTACCATAGCGCTGAAGTCGGGTAGATTCTCTTTCCCGAGCCATCTACCCCCGACGCGATGGAGACATAAAACAGAGAAACTGTGGAGCCACCGTTGTCGGGCGGATACTCCCACGACACATTCAGCATACCACCAGTGGCAGTGACTAGAGCAACCGGGACGCACGATCCAGGGGCCGAAACGCTAGTTGTCTTGACTTGAAGGACTGACGAGTTGTCAGACTCGAACAACCCGTTGTTCACCGACGCCATCGCTTCGTACGCTGTGCGAGAACGCAGCCCGGCCATTGTTGCTCGATGCTCGGTTCCGTTGTAGCCTAAAATCCATCCTTGGCCTAGTGCGCGTTCTCGGTAGTAAATTTGGTAGGTCTGGATAGGCTGTCCACCCAAGTCGAAAGGATCCTTCACGCTCAGTGTCATCCCTCCTCCCGTCGTGCTGACGGCAGCGACCTCCGGTCGACTGGGATGCGAAACCTTTCCGGTGCTGAACACAACCTCCGGGCTTGTTGCTTCTCGGCCAAAGTAGCACTGCGATAGAGCGTTGAGGGCTACAGTGCTGATTGTGTACGTCGTGTTGGGGTCCAAATTTCCGACTGAGGCGACCATCCGTAGTTGCAAGTAGCTCAGCTGCACTGGAATCTTGTCAATCGCGTTTGAGTCAGCAATTTGGCCGTTAACATAAACTTTAAAGTCCGTAATTGGAATACCACCTGCGAAAAATATAGTGACATTGTTGTCAGCACCCTACCATCTCCGTGTGTGTTGATACGAGATGTTAATACCATACCAGTGTCGAACGGCGACTCGATCGTGATATTTATTGCACCGCCAGTAGCAACCTTCAACGTCGGCGACAGCGGAGGGCGCGGTAGTGTCGCTGCGGTCGTGTTGAGAACAGCAAAACTGGTCGTGAAGCCGATCACAGTAGCTGGTCCAGCTGGAACAGTGCTCCCAACGTGGTTGAAAAGCAACGGGATCATCGTTGGCCCCGCTTTTGACATATTTCCCACCACGACGACGGCATCCTGGACAGTCATCACAAGCATTAGTGTAACACTGCCCATCAGCAGCTTTACGTGCGTATTATGAAACCCACCTGAACAGTAATGACGGCTCCGTACTGGAGCTGCTTGGACAGGTCTGACGTCGTTTGGACAACGGACGCGCCTGCCGTGACGGACACGTTGCCTGGTAGTCGCGTCCCGTTGACGGTGTTCTGAGCTAGGACAAAGAATCGGTACGACGTGCTGGCGTTGAGCAGTTTTGCTGTCGCGTACAAGTCTGGTAAGTTCAACTCGGACTCGGTCAAGAAGAACCCTCGGGAAGTCGACTTCGCGTAGACCTTGTAGCTGTCGATCTTCAGTCCACCTACTCGCACAAGACGTCGTCGTCACGTGATACACTTATTCGATGAAGAATCTCAGTCGAAAGCACGAACCTGTGTCGACTGGTGCGTCCCAGCTCAGCGTGATTGCTCCACCTGTCGGTTTTCGGTAGTAATCGAGGTGCACCGTTGACGGGCCAGGTAACGTTGCAGCAGTTGTCGCAAACTTGAATTGACCGCTCATCGCTCCCCAACCGCTTGCTAGCTCCGGAATCTGGACATTGTTTCCGGCCTGTATTCGTCCTGTCAGTGTGATCCAACGAGCCCCATAGTAACTATTGGATCAAAAGATGTGCGCACCTGGACTATAAAGCCATAGGTTGTAGCTGCTGTGAGACCGTTTACTGTCGCTGAAGTCGTGGGCTGCAGCCTCTCGATGGCAAGCTGTTATCGCACAACAGATGCAGGCATCAGTGAATCAAAAGTCCTACGCGGAGCTGAGATCACGCATACACTTACCTGCGGGACGCCTCCCCCTTTCACCATATACAAACGGTATTTAGTGATGTTGACGCCACCTTCGTCGAGCGGAGAACTCCATGAGAGCAGGATGCTTCCACCCGTGGCATAAAGGATATTCGCAGAGGCAACAGGACCGGGCAATGAAGGCGGCGCGGTTGTAAACACCATCATATCACTGAAAGGACCGACCCCAACAGAGTTGTTGGCAGCGACAGAGACTTGGTAGGTTGTTTGTGCCCTCAGATGCCCCACTTGAGCCACCGACTCAGCTGGTACGCTCAGATCATTCACTGGCATTGCTGGCGCAAGACGCAGTACGTAGTTCAAGAGCTTGCCGCTGGTGCTTCCGTTGTGAGCGGGCAGCTGGATGCGAATCGTGGCAAGACCTCCCGTGGAAGAGATCAAACTCGGAGGTGGGCACAGTCCGGGAACAGACACGTCCCCATCGTCAAGAATCGTGACTGTGATCGTACTCTGTGCTGCTCTGGCACCGCCAGCAATGACAAAGAGCCGAATCGAAAAAGTTTCGTCGGGGAACTCGAAAATGCGATCATTCGTAATGGCGACTTTTAGGTCGGCCTTCGCCACGCCGTCATCCATCACGACTGTGCTCACCAGCCTGCGGTAGTCTCGATCGATGGTGGCAGTGATGTCGGTATACACGAATTGGATCAAGATACGGCCGCTGCTTCCTCGCTCGCGTATGATTGGAACAAGAGCTGTTTGCGTGTCTTCTGAAACGTTCATAGCTGGTCTTGCGAAGCTTACTTGCCCTGCGTCACCGTCGTCTGCAATTGTCACCACCATTTGCGTGTTCGCCCCAAGCGTTGCCGACCCAGATACTGTTGCAAGCTGCACGAAGAAGGTCTCGTCAGGGCTTTCGTAGACGGCATCATTGAGGATGTACACCACGATCGCGCTTTGGTTTTGCTGGTCTTGAAACTCAATAGTCTTTCTGGAGAGAATTGACCCTTGCTGCAGCGCGAAGTCCTTCCCAACTGTTGCGCTGGAGCTCGAAAGCGCCGTGTATGTCACGGTTATCTTACCGCTCAACCCGTTCGTCCGTTGAACTGGAAGTGAAACCATCGTCGCGTTCTCCATCACTGTCGCAGTCGTCGACACGAAGCTGAACTGTCCAGCCGCGTCTGGCTGGGTAATACCATTCAGCGCTGGACTCCAACCACCAGATCCAGCTCGATTAACCGCCCGGACTGCCAATGTGTATAAAGTAGCATGCTTCAGCCCGTTGATGGTGACCTCCGTCACATTGGAGGCCGCGATCATTGCTGCCCCAGTGGGAGCGACGAAGCGAACTTCGTATGAGAGAGCCATGTCGCCACCGAAGTCCAGTGGAAGCGTCCACGTCAGCGACAACGATGTTCCCGTCGTTCCAACAAGCTGCGGAGCAACTCCAACAGAACCAGGCTGATTTGCGGAAGCCGTCCGGATGGTAACACTGGTACTTGGTGGTCCTTCTCCAACGACGCTCACGGCCGTGCACCACAAAACGTAGTTCGTCGTACTTGTGGCTCCAATAAATGCGTACGACAGCACTGCTGTTGAGACCACACTCAGTGTGGCGAGGATTCCTCTGCTCTGCTCATACAGCTTCATTGCAGTGATAGGAGCTCCACCGGCATCAAGTGGCAGCGAGATCTGAACGGTGAAGTTACCACCAAATACAGACACCGCTATAGGTGACGCTGGCGAACCTGGGACAGTTGGAGAAGATGTTGTCGCAGCTACGGACAGCGCGTCGCTCGAGCCGGCCGTGTTCACTGTCCTTACAAAGACAAGGTACATTGTCGCCGCTTGGAGCCCGTTGAACGTATAGGTCCCAGCTGCACCCGCGTATGATCGGATTCCAACGTTGTTCAGAACTAGCGCAACCTCATAGCGGAACGTTGACAGGCCACCCGAGTCTGCGTTGGGCGACCAAGACACATTGATGTAGCTCGCTCCGACTCGACTGTCGATCAGCTTTGGTGGTCGTGGCGCAGTTGCTTGAGATGTTCGGGCTGTACACGTTGCGCTGAGGTCTGAACTCAATCCGCTTTGCGAAAACGCGCGAACGCTGTAACCATAGGCTGTATCTGCGCTGAGAGCCGCCGCGTCCGTGTAGTTTCTCATCGTAGCCGGAATGTCTTGAGCTATCAGTACGCCATTTCGATATACCCAATAACTAACGACCGGCTGGCCACCGGAATCGAGTGGCGTAGACCACGCAACTTGAATCGCTCCGCCAGTGCGAAACGTGAGCTGAACGACGTCTCGGGGAACCGAAGGAGGCGTCGCATACATCGTAGTCGCTACCAAAGCCAAGCTGGGAAGGCTGTCTCCAACTCGGTTCGATGCCACCACAACATAAGTGTATGTGGTCGCTTCGGTTAGCCCAGTGTGCCCAAAGGAGGTCACATTCGTGTTGTTGCTGGCGTAGACAACCAATTGCCCTCCCGTTGGTGAGATCACATAGACAGTGTACCCCGTAAGGGGGACTCCCCCCGTATCTCTGGACGTTGTCCACGCCAGCTCAAGCATACCGCCGGTGGCGGTTACCACAACAAGGCTTGTCGGTGAAGCTGGGACTGTTGCTGGAGTCGTCACTGCCGCCAAGATGGGACTACGAGCTTGGAGAACCTGGTCGAAGCAGTTTGACGCGTCTGTGAACGCGACCACATACATGCTGTACGCCGTTCCCGCAGATAATCCAAATAGTGCGCCCGCTCGCCTGGCATCACCTTTTCCGTCGTAGGCTACTTGACTAACTTGCGTCGAATTGATGGACACCAGCGTGACTGTGTACCCCGTTATATCACGCCCGCCTATATCGAGGGGCTCTTCCCACATCAGCTGAAGTGCACCACCTGTAGCCGAAGCAACACTAACATTGAGCGGAGCGGAAGCCAGCGATCGCTCTAGTGTCTTCTGGAAGGTTATGGGGCTGTAGTCGCTTGGACCGACCGCGTTTACGACTTGAAACTTCAGTGAATACACGGTCTCTCGAGACAATCGGTAGATCGTGTATACTCGCGACGAGCCGACGTACACCAACTCGAACGCGGGGTCTCCGTTGGCCATCAGGTAGAGCCGATACTGGTGAATGTCGGAGCCTCCAATGTTGAGCGGGTCTTGCATGCTGATTGTCATGCCTCCAGCACTCACCCAGGTCACAACAGGTGAGGGCGGAGCGTCGGGTAGATCTGGATTTGACGTTTGGTATACAGTAGCTGGTGACAATGCCCCAAGGGCTGAATACGAACTGATAGCACGGACTTGAACAGTATACGATGTGACAGCGACGAGTCCTTTCACTATGCACTGGGTTGGCGTCGAACAGGTCACGAAAGGAAACGGCGAGATCACCCCACTGGCAGACACGTTGTATATCTTGTAACCAACGATCGCAGTGCCTCCGACGTCCAAGGGCGGTGCCCACGAGAAAAGCAAGCTTGAGCTTGATGCCGACAGTAGCTGCATACTTTGCGGAGCTGTCGGCAGCGATGCTGACGTCGTTGACACGAGTTTCAGAATAGTTGGCTCTCCAGCTCCGGCGCTGTTGACAGCTTGTACAGTAACATCGTATACCGACGACGCATTGAGCCCATAAATCGTAATGATCTCGGAATCCGCGGCATGCCTCATGACGATTTGCCCCTCGAGGTAGATCTCCACTGAATACTGCAAGGCAACATTCACACCGCCTCGGTCGATCGGCGGGCTCCATTGAAGAGTGACTGACCCGCCCGTCGCGGAAATTTTGCGAAGGTTGCTGCATTGCCGCGGCAGTGACACATCTTCATCGTCAACCGCAGTAACGTTGATTACCGTGTAGGCGCCATATCGCGCTCCTCCTTGAAGAATCCGGAAGCTAACGTTGATACTGTCGGCAGTGAACTGGAACTGCGTTTCATCGTTGATGAGCAACTCCAAACCTTGGTCTGTTGTTCCCTCTTCAAACGTCAGGTTTGTCTGAAGCAATTGAAAGCGGTCAACCTGGCTCCGATTTCCGCTGAAGAAAGGTTCGATCACCACCAACGGGCTCCATGCACGTATCCGCGTGAGAGTGAGCGTGACCACCGCGCTATTTTCGAGGAATCCAACGTTGGAAGTGGTGAACGAAATTGCCCCTGCGTCGCCATCGTCGGTAATCACAACTCGCGTCGAAGATTCAACGGACGTCAGCACGTCGACGATGAAAACCACGAAGGAGATGCCTGGGTTGTAGACCGCATCGTTCAGGATCGTAATGTTGGCGTATCCAATCTCGGCGTTTGTGGTAAGCTGGACGGTACTGTTGGCTGACACGAAGTTGACGTCTCCGGTCGCCGACTCGCTGATGGTCCAATACGAGAACGAAATACTCTCGTACGATCCGTTGATGCGCGCTACTGGGACAAGAACGTATCCTTGGTCTTCCGAGACGCTAACTTCATCCTCTTGGGCGATCATAACTCCACCAAGCGGCTCCTCTGTCCAGGCGACGACTGTTTCACTCGACAAACCGACGAGGAATGTCCCTGTTACTGCGGCAACGCTCACACAATATCGCGAGACGTACACGAGGGACGAGAGCTTAATCGTCGTGCCCGATATCCCCACCGCATTTAGCGCAGTCTCAAGCGCAGTTCCGTCGCTGCCGCATCGGAAGTATGTCATGTTGTAGTACATTCCGCTATCACCTCCGTTGTCGCTGACTGGGCTCCATTCGAACTGCAGACGGTCATAAGATGCACCAACCAGAGCCAAGTTTACGACCTGACTCGGCTTGGAGATCGGCCCTGTCGACACCGACAACTCCGGGCTAAAGGCCTCGCCCATTGAGTTCTTAGCAGCTGCGAGAAAGGTATACTGCGTCCGGGCTACGAGCCCGTATATCGTAGTCTCCCGCTCTCCTGTTGCGAAGGTGTACACCAGTCGCGCACCTTGGTAAAGCTCCATGGTAATATTTTCGCCTCCGTTGTACGTCGGCTCACTAACCGATAGTGTAATGCTTCCTCCACGAATATCAGAGGCGACTGGCTGTGGTGGCTGACTTGCGAGATCTGGTGCTTCGGTCGCCGCCAGGTGCTCTGCTGTAGTGCTCTCGCCGACTGCGTTTGTTGCAGTTAACACGATATAGTAGCGAGTATTCGCATCCAGACCCCAAAACGTGAAGCTTGTATCGTTCGTCGTACTCGCTTCGACTGTTCCAGTTCTGTCAGCGGTGAGTAGACGAATACTGTAGCTGCTGATTGCTAAGCCACCAGTGTCAGGATTGGCGATCCAATTCACTTGAATCTTGCCTCCAAACAAAACAATGTCTTGGATAATCGGAGCTTGTGGAATCGTTGGATCGCCAGAAGGGGTAGCCAGGTATGCCGATTGTCCTGCCCAGATCGAGTTGTATGCAATCACCTGATAGGTGTACCACGTCGAGGCCGACAGTCCATTGCTGTCACGAAATGGTACGGTCGTGACGAAAGATCTGGATGGGGGTGTTGCGCCACCCCATACCGTCCTTACGATCTGATAGTAAATGATACCCTCCCCGCCAGTATCAAGTGGAAGATCCCACGACAGTAGGATGCTACCACCGCTTACGCTAATCGCCCGGATGTCGCGCACGCTTGATGGTGGTGTCGCACTGCTTGTCGACGCACAAAAAACTTCACTTGGGTCGCTTGGGCCATCTTGATTCACCGCGGTAACAGTATAGCAGTACTCTGTCGACTCCTCCAGCCCGTAGTCTTCGAATGATGGGTTACTGCTCCAAATTACAGACGCACTGAGGAGCGTTGACTGATTTGTCTGTTTGTCAACTCGGCTGACTGTGTATCCATACAATGGAACACCTGCCAGGTCATCTGGAGCGCTCCACCCAATCGTCATCGATCCTCCCGTCTTGGATATCACGTACGGATTCTGAGGTGCCGTTAGCTTGCTGTAGCTCAGCGTCGCTACGGTTAGCATTTCTGTTTTCGCTCGCGAGTCGGTGCTGACGCAGTAACTCGCCGAGTTTAAAGCCACCACCGCAAACCCGTAGACGGAATTGCGCTCGAAACCCCTCAGCACTACAGACCGCGATGGAGAGTCTTGTCCATTGTACACGGTGAAATATGTCGAGTCCGTGAAAGCGTCGAGTGCCTGGTAAACAATGTACCCGACAACATCATTCACACCTCCGAGGTCGAGCGGTAGGTCCCACTCCAGATAAATGTTGCCACTCGTAACTTTTCCCGCGCGAAAGTTGGTCGGTGCCGATGGCAGTGTTATCAGCTCACTCGTGTGAGTTAACAACACGAGTCCTGGAACGCTTGCACCCTGAACGTAATTAGACAACGTTAGGCAAACCATCGCACGCTATGTGGGTAGAGAATGTGTCGATGCACGTACCATTGCGTTGTGCGCCATAGCGTATACCTCGTAGTTTTTCTTCACCGCAAGCTTGTAGATTGTGCACACGCAAGAATCAGGTGCCTTGACAGCGTCGCACTTCACGTTGCATGCCACGCGAAATTCGGACGTCGTCGTCTGAGCTGTCGTACTGGGCGCAAGCATTTGCTCTCGTAGATACAGTGTGTACCCATCAATTGGCCACCCGCCCGAGTCTTCTGGTGCCGAAAACGCAAAAGATAGACTCCCACCACTTGGCGTCGCGTTAAGCCACTTGACTTGAGGGGGTTGGCTCGGTGCTGTCCCGTTGGTGGTGACGACTTGTGTAGTCGCGTTCGAGATTAGGATGTTGTTGGCCGGGTATGCGATCGACCGAGCCGCTACGTACACCATGTACTCAGTGGACACGTTCAGCCCAAAGATAACAGTCGTGAGGACACTCACGCTCCATGTCTTCACACTATGAATGTGGTCGTTTGATGTAGTCACCGTCAGATCATATCCCATTATGGAACTCCCACCGTTGTCGCGTGGTGCATCCCACTGCAGCTTGACCATTGTTCCACCCACTTTCACAGCTCGAAACATGCGCGGTGGAGACGGAATAGAAGTAGCTTTCGTCGCTACGCTCGCATCAGGCGAAAACCGACTGGTGCCAAAGCTGTTCCAGGCAGCGACAGCGACCCGGAACAAAGTCTTGGGAGGGAGGCCCGACAGGATGAACGTTGAGTCCGTCATGTTATAGTAGCTGACGAAGTCGCTGTTGCCAAAAACCGCAACTCGAACGAGGAAGCCCAGATGCAAAGTTGAATTGTCGTCTGCGCCGACGCACTCCAGTTCAATCTCGCCGCCAGTCGCTCGAACAACCTCGAACCCGGATGGAACGCTTGGTACTGCCCTTGATAAATCCTCGTCATCTTTGATCGTAACTACCCGTGTCATCAACAGATCACTGCGCGAATTCGTTTGGTTCAGTATTCGGACACCGAAGCTGCGCGTTCCGCTGTAAACCGCGTCGTCGATCAACTTGATCAACACCGAAGTGTTTGTTTGCCGATCGCCAAACACAACCGGGGCACGAATCGAGACGTAGTCATATCCTCCCAACCCGGTGATATCGAATGTCTCCACTTGAACTGATAGTAGACCAACGGAGCCATTGACGCGAACCATATCGACCACTGCGTACGAGTCGTTCTCTAGCACGTCCGAACTCGATACGGTGAACGCCGCAACTCCAGTCGCCTGGTTGAGCCATATTTGCAGGATAGCTTCAGCTTGAGTTGTCATGGTACTTCCGATCAGCTGAAGCGTGGCTGAGGTGGGCTGGGAAATGTTCCAATCGTCGTCCACAACGGCAACCGAGATATTTTGAAGTGTTTGCCCGTCGATAAACGCCAGCTGCCATGACTGAGTACTCAAAGAGCCTGACGCCACCGGCCGGATTTCGCACTTGCACCCGACAGCTGGTTGGCACTCGCATGTCATCACCAGTACGCTGGGGCTGATCAAGGATAAGCTAACATTGCTTGCCCCTGCTGTCCCACCGACTCGAGCTGCGGACATTGTGACAGATCCTCCAGCGTTGGTGGCGTACAGCCGAGTGCCAAACTGAAAAGAGCCTACAATGTATAATAGCACGTCAGTTGGAAAGCGGTCATGAGCCATAAAAAAACAATAGGTGCGCACCTGCGGTTTCGTTGAGAGTGCGAAATGACTTGACATTTGAGTTACTTGAGCCCGCCATTCCGTTCGCTCGCACGTACACTTCATAGTCTGTGTGCGCTAAGAGCGACTCGAGTCGGTACGTCGATGGGCACGACCGAATACCTGCATCGGCAATGCTGTCGCATGGAACCAAGGTGTTCGCCCAGTTTGCGTCCCCGAGGCGACGAGCAAAAACGTCGTACGAAAGCACTTCGGGGTCGAGCGTCGCGAACTGCAGCACGGTCGAGAATGTGTTCACCTTTTGAACCAGTACGGCGGGTTCAGCCGGAATGCCTGTCGTTGTTGAGAACTGCCTCTCGATCCATTGCGGCGATCCAGCGCCATTGATCGAGCGCACTTGGACGGAATAGAGCTCGTTGGGGCTGAGTCGACCGACCACGAAACTGCAGCAAGCGAAGTTTGAGGAGACAAGGATGGCTCCCTCCAGAAGCACGCGGTACTGGTACACAAGAGCCATCGCACTCCCGCCGTTGTCGCATGCCAGTGTCACTGTCACGTTTAGCGAGTCGCCTGTACGGGAGGCTAAATCAACAGCCGTCGGTGGCAGTGGCGCGGTCAAGCTCGTTGTTGACGCGACTAAAAACGCCATGTCGCCCTCGTGTAGTGAAGAGTTGACCGCTGCCACGCTGTACCTGTAAGTGGATTCGGCTGACAGGCCACCGCAGTCGGTAAATGGCGGAACTACTAGCTTATCACTCAGGAGCTCGAGATCCCGATACACTCGATAGCCCGTAATTAGCGTTCCCCCAGAGTCCTGCATGCAACCAACACAGTAGTCAGTTAGTCCGAAATTACGGAGTAAGCCCATGTGGACTTCGCAGGCGCAACTTTACCATTGGGGCGTCCCACGCCAACTGGATCGATCCGCCGGTGGCAGCGAGCTGTCGAAACGCAACAGGATAACTCGCTTTGCTTGGGGATCTACCGTTAATGATCATCACAACAGTTAGGCTACGTCAGGTACACAGAAAAACAGGTTGCGAGTGAGAGATACGGTTATCGTACCCAGTGTAGAGCCCCACGAGTGTTGAATACGCCCCTGGGTCGACTGAATTTCGCGCTTGAACTCCGAAGTAATAAATCGACGAGTGACGTAAGCCGTAGAAGGTTGTCGAGTTCGCTCCCCTGGTCAGCCGGTATCTGCCTGATGTACTTGCACGGCTGCACACGCGGTCCACGCCAGACATGCGCGCGACGCAGCACTTCGACGAGCCATCAGGGCAAGCACCAGAAGGTGCTATGCATTCGTCTTTGCTAGATACAAACACGTAATTTCCATCGAGATCTACGGCATTGCAGGAACTGCATGGACTCGCTGGGTCATCGCTTCCGCACGGTGCAATTGCAAACATCGTCGCATTGTATCGTACGTCTTTCAGCGGCACTCCACCCGTCTCGACAGGAGGACTCCATGCCACTTCGATCGCTCCACCCGAGGAAAAGAGTGGCGATACATTCCATGGCGAGCTAGGTGTAGACAGTGCCGGTGTTTCGAACGAAGTGCCGCTGACTCCCGCAACAGAGCTCGTGAATCCGACGTCGTTGACGGCGGCCACCTTCACAGTGTACACCGTTCTCGCGAGCAACGTACTGATCACCAACGACCTTGACGTCGTGTATAAACGGCTAGAGCTGCCGGATGCGATCACATTGACCGTGTATCCTGCGAAAAGACATCCGTGTTAGCCTCCGTCACCTCATGCATACCACAGCAAACGTACCGGTGATGCTGACGCCGCCGTTATCGACTGGAACCGACCATTGCACGACAGCTGAGCTGGCGGACACATTGCCAATACGGACGAAGCGCGGTGCCGATGGAGCCGTTGGCACTGTTGTGCTCATTTGAGTCGATTCACTGAGCGAGGTCGACCCGAGATCTGAAACAGCGGCGATCCTCACCGAGTACAACGAGTTTGCGCTCAAGAAGTTCAATCGGTGGAGTATGCTGCTTGAAGCCGCGACGAACTCGACCTCCAGGTCGTCCAACAGAACCGAAAATCCCATGAGCGTGGAGCCTTTCATGTCTCGGGGTGGAATGAAGAACGTTGAAATCTGGCCGCCGGTCGCACCAATGAAGAACGGTGGAGGCGGAGCGTCTGGAACGGAAGCTTGTAAAGTCCATGCAGTCGTCCATCCGGCAGGCTCGACAGCACTAGGGATGGCTGTGCAGATTTCAGCAAGATTCACCGCGAGCGCCTTGAACTTGTACATGGTATCCGGCATCAGTGGCGATTCAGTGCCGTTTTCGTCGACGCTGTAAACGTCGACAAGATCGATGGATGAGCCGACTGGTACTGTTGAAACTTCTTCGTAGCTTTCGGAGCCGTTGACCGCCGTAAACACCACATAGCTTGTGATACGAGCTCCGCCTAAGCCATATTGGCGTACGTTATACGTTGGTCGTAAAAACTGAGGTCACACTTTACACATGCGAAGCAAATCGATGCTCGTGATCACATACCGTCATCAAACGGAGGATGAAGCTGCAGCCGCACTGATCCGCCTGTAGCACGAGTATCAAATGATCACTCAGACTGTTCAATTGTCCAGCACTACACGCTCAAACCGTCGTACCTGTCGCCATAACGATTGTCGGAGGCGGACACGGTCCGGGGAGTTCAAGCTCCCGCGTCGTGACGTACAGTGGCATACTCTCGTACGCTGCTGCTCCTCCTTCGTTGGTCGCAAAGTTGGTCACCCAGTACGTCGTCTGAGCGTCAAGATGGTTGAGCGAAAACGTGGTGTTCTCGGCCAATTTGCCCTGGTTGATGACGGTTTGTCCGTCACTCTCTCGTCGAACGACGATCGTTATGGTTGTTAGATTCGCTCCTCCAGTGTCGTCGGGGGTGAACGTCTCTACCTGAATGGTTCCACCTGTCACGCTTTTCAATTGCGGCGCGCGCGACACCCCCGGGGCCGACAGGAGCGCTGTTCGAGCCAAGATCGCGTCCGACACCAAGTCGGCCGTCGCGTTCGAGCCCGCCACCAGGTCGGCACTCACTTGGAACGCGTACTCCGTGTCGTAAACCAGTCCGTAATGCGCGTACTCCCTCTCGGCCGCGCCGACGGTGGCCACTTGCTGGTCACCGAAGAACACCCGGAAGGATTCGATGTCGTCTACCGAGTTGTTCGCATACCACGAAGCCGCGATCGTCCTATCGATGCAAATACGCGTCAATCGTCCCTTAGATCGTCCAGTTATCATCGTGAAGACGTCCGTACCACTCCAGGAAGAGCGCGCCGCCCGTCCGTGAGCGCACCCATGCGAGTAAAGTGGGGCCAGCCGTCATATTTGTGGCCGTCTGTCCCAATACCGCGCCGTACAACGATAGTAGCTGGCAGATGAAGAGTGTTAAGACCATTGGAAGGCTCCTCCGCGGCCTCAGCGACGCGAGAGAACCCATCGTTAGTCGACCGGGCGGTGTCTGCGTCGCGCTTTCGCTCGGTAACTTTTGGTAAATGGCCGCCTCGCGCGCTCATATATGGGTGACACGCGGTGCAAGACGAAGTGAGGCGGATCGTGGGCGGCGGTGGGCGGCGACAGGCGGGACGAGCAGGAGCGGCGTCCCCCAAGAGTCGCGCATGACTTGGATCGCTTCCATGGATTTGTCACTTAAAAGAGATACAGCACGGTACTGCGTCTCACCAATTGTGATGTGCGGCACACAGTGAGTCACCAGTCGAGCCATCGAACAAAACGGTTTTTTCGATGGTTCGATCAGAGAGGTACCTTCAATGCGGGTGTATAGTTGAAGCGAGGTATACATGCTTGTCAAGCAATAAGGTTACACTCTGTGTAACCCTCCAGTAGGGTTACGTCTGATTCCGCACAAGGTATACGGGTTATATACTGGGGTGTATACTGATCCCTTGATGCACATCCAAGAGCTCGAAGTTCCAACCAGCATCATGGACAGCGTCGATCCTGGACGAGTGTCCGCAGACGAAGACGATCACGATGGTATCAATAGTGAGACACCTGAGCCGGAGGTGGTGCTCGTGGAGCCGTTTTACGGAGGGTCACACAAGCAGTTGGTCGACCTGCTCGCTCACGAGCTCCTGGAGGCGGAGGGCGTACCGTACACACTCGTCACGCTGCCGGCGCGCAAGTGGCACTGGCGGCTCATGGCCTCGTCGCTGCACTTCGCCGCCGCGATCCCGAGAAGCGGCACGATCCGCGTGCTATTTGCGACGTCCATGGTGAACCTGGTCGAGCTGCTGGGGCTGCGGCCGGACCTAAACTCGAGCCGAGTGCGCAAGATCCTGTACTTTCACGAGAACCAGCTCACGTACCCCGTCCAGACGAGAGATGGCTCCACTTCGAGAAAGGTGGCGGCGGAGGACTTCCAAATGGGCTGGGCGCAGGTGCTCTCCTGTCTAGTCGCCGACCAGGTCGTGTTCAACTCCTCCTTCAACTGCGAGAGCTTCCTGGGTCGGGTCGACGCGTCCATCAACAAGATCCCGGAGCAGCAGCTCCGGCAGCGCGGGGTGGCGGCCCAGATCCGACAGAAATCCCGCGTGTTGTACTTCCCCGTCACCATCTCGTGTCCTGTCATTGGCGACGGAAGCGTAAGCGCAAACGAGCCAAAGCCGTTGACGATCCTGTGGAACCACCGGTGGGAGTACGACAAGAACCCGGACGAGTTCTTCCGGACGCTGTTCGAGCTGGACGAGCGCGGGGTTCCGTTTCGAGTTGTGGTGCTGGGCGAGAGCTACAGCGAGAACCCTCCCGTGTTTAAGTACGCACGAGACAAATTGACTGCGTCGCGCACCTGCACGGTGGTGCACTGGGGGTACGCGCCGACTCGCGAGCGGTACCTGGAGCTGCTCCGAGAGTCCGACGTGGTCGTGTCGACGAGCAACCACGAGTTCTTCGGCGTTGCTGTCATCGAGGCGGTCTTATGTGGCTGTTACCCTCTCGTGCCTGACCGCCTCGTGTATCCCGAGCTGTTTCCTCGCGAGAACCTGTTTTCAACGCAGCGGCAGCTGCTCAAACAGCTTCGCTACTTTTGTCGGAACCCACATCCAACCCGAAAGTTCTTAGTTGAACACATTGCCGAGTTCGCCCGCTTCACTTGGCAGGAGCTCCGTCCACGGTACAAGGAGCTGCTGGTGACCGACGCGATCGAAAACCAAGCGAATTTCAAGTGATGACTGTGTTATCTTCTAGCGCTCAACATTCAGCAAAATCGTACGTGAAAGTCCACCACAAGTCATCAAACCTCCCCATATTGAGCATCAGCGCCATTAGACGCGAGCCACTAGACTGCTGCGCTCCGATGCACGCCCAGCTGTTCGGTTATACTCTCGAATGGCCCGATCAGCTTCCGGGAACAAGTCGTGCAGGAACGGGTCCTCCGTGATCAAGTTGCGCACCACGTCTGTCGGCTCGAACTTGAACTTCTTCTCCCACTTCTTGTGCTTCTTGAGAATCTGGTGGGCGGTGCTGCCTTGGATCGGGTCCTGCGATGTCATGGCGATCAATAATAAAAGCGTCAGAGCGATAATCTGTTTGTTCCATGAGAGCACCCGTACCGTTTCCAGCATGTTCAAAATCTCGATCGCTTCGGCGCGCACGACGTTGGGCTCCTTGATCCGGCCAATCCCGGTCGGGCTCTCGAGAATGTTCAGCAGGAAGGTGAAAAGGTCCAGCCGGCTCGCGATGAAAACGATCCCGTTGCTCGCGTTGCGGTCACCGTGTTCGGGATGCATGGAGACGATGCGCCTCATGATTTCGAGCACGAATCCGGCCTCGAAGTGCAGTGGTCCGCCGCGGATGGGATTGATGAGGGCCGTCAGACACGTGAAGAGCGTGGAGCAGACGGGCTCCAACGACGCGACGCAAGCTCGCGACAAGGAGCACACACGCAAGACCCGGACGACGCCGACGACGCAAGGCTCACACGACTGCTGGCGCACCGTGTCATTCAGAAGAACGCAGCAGTTCTCTGGAATCTGCATCTCCGCAAACTTGTCCAACAGCCACGTGTTCACCTGCGAGAGCAAGTAAGATAGTCAGGTGTTAGATTCCGTGACCCCCCAACGCGACGACCAGAACTCACGTTAGTGAACGTACTTGCAAAACACAGACAAGCGCAGATGACACCATGTCCATGAGCCCAATGTCGCGTTGCACCAGCGCTTCGTCGTCGCGGCTCAATTTGGCCCGATATGCTGACGTCATGCGCGCAAGCTGACGGAATAGAACCTGGAACTCTTCCCAGAGACTTGTCGCGAAGTACCTGAGAGCACAGAATACTCAGCGAAACTTGCGTGATACCAACCGAAAGTCGCCGTGTGGTACGTACAATGGGTCGCTGAGCTGGTACGTCGGCATTTGCAAGAACAGAGTCACATACACGTTTCCAGCCATGGGAAGCGGGTAGATAGAGCTGTAGTCGACTTCAAACGAGTCGACCACCGACACGTATCTGCCGTCGTTGGTCTCGGTTATCGAGTTTGACGAGTAGTAGATGTTGAGAAACTCGATCATCTTGCTCCGCAAGTAGTTCCGGAAGTCGTTGTTCCAGACCAGCTCAGGGTTTTGATGGTCCGCCTGAGGACAGCAAGACAAATTGGCGAACGATCCAGAGACGGTTAGTTTCCTCACTCTTCCAATCGCGCTTCAACTCAGAGTCAGGACTTACCATCAGGAACTCTACCACGTGCTCTGAATCGGCAGCGATTTTGCGAACGATCGCTGCAGGGAAGAAGCGGCACAGCGTTCGCCTCCCTTCAATGCAGACTGGGTGCTCTTCTTTCACAAGCTCCGCGAGGACGAGGGCAGAAGGAACGCGCAGCTGCTCGGCGACACTGAACTCTTCGTCGATAATGATCTCCTCGACAAGCAGCATCCACGCGACGAACTCCAGGTAGCAGCCGGAGTGGAGAATCTCTGCCACGAACGCTTCGCGAGCCCCGTGCGCGCACAAGTTGCGGATGATCTCGAGGACATCAGGGCCAACGTCGCGACAGAGGTGGATCAACTCGATCAAGATATCGCAAATACCAAGCGAGATGGACGCTTTGCCGAACTCCGCCATGCACGAAAGCACCTTAAGTGTCGTAATGCAGTGAATGCGGCACGGGATGTACAGCTTGCTTGAAAGCGCCAGGCTCTGCTCCGCGTCTTCGCTCTGATGAACCTCGTTGTCCGGTGGGAACAGCATCCGCAGCAACATCTTCATCGCGCTGATGTCGGCCACGATGTTCTTCTCAACAAGCTCTGGGACGATACCAGCAATGATCGCGAGGCAGTTGAGCGCAGTGACGCGGTCCATCGTAGTCAGCTCCTCTTTGTCGATTCGCCAGCCTGCGTATGGCGGCAGAACTTCCACTTCTCCATCTTGGTGCACGATTTGAGGGCAAATCAGCTCGCCGTTGTCAATGAAGGTAAACAGCTCGTGGAAGAAAGTAGGCCCTAAGCCCAAAGTCGGATCTGCCGCGGGGACTGGGTTTCGCTCGAGGACGAAGAGACTGCTCATGAGCGTCTCGATGTACATCCCACCAACGTAGAAGTGGTCGCCGAGGTAGTCGAAGCGGAAACGAACGGCATCTCCATACTCCTCGTCGTTTGCAACGCTCGGAGGATCTTCTGTCTTCGACGAGACGAATGTCAACATCTCTTGCCGCATTTGCTCGTTCCAGAACAGCGTGTACGACTCGCAATCGCCGTGGAGCAGCTTCAAGAACTCGTGATGGCTTGGCAAGAGCAGCAACTCTGACAAATTTGGGGTCAGGAGCGCATCGGCAACACTCTTCACCAGTGCGTTCTTCGGTGAGGCCAACTCACTTCCGTCGATAAAGAAGCCACCTAGTCGGCACAGCGAGCGCACCGACATGATTGCCAACATGTTTTGGACCTCGTCCGTCATCTTGGAGAAGTCTTCCTCAACTGAGCTTATTTCTGAGTCAAGTCGGGCAAGCACAGTGGCGTCGTCGAGAGTGACGTTGTAGTTTGAGACGAAGAGGAACAGCTGCCACAGCACACCGCTACGAACGAAGAGATCTTGGTTCTTTTCAAGAGCAGAGGCTCTCGACACTCCTGCACACCACAAAGCGATAAGACGCAGTTAGTGCCCTCACGCGTTTGAAATACGACGGCATCAATGGTGACTTACCTTCCAGCACTTGTTGCGCAAGCTTCGACAACAAGAAGGACTTCCTCTCGGAATGAGTCCAAACCCAAAGGATGGTAACCATGTCTGCTGCCAACGTGGTCGTCTTGGCGATCCATTCGCAGCCTCGCGGGGACGCTGCGAGACCAGTGATCGTCTGCAGCACGTAGAAGCACACTTCAAGCACCCAATCCTGTCGATCGGCTGCCTCATGCAAAATCTTCGAGACGCAGAAGTTGACAACGCGCTCGAGAACCGAGAGGTTTTGCTGCTGCAACAGCACATCGCCGTTGATGACAGACACTGCGCACGTGTTGAACAGGAGCTCTGCGGCGCAGACAGAGATTTCCTTCACCTGCTGCTCCGATGAATCCGCGGATGGAACTGCCTCGGCGGTGCAGTGTGATCCCAGCAGCTGCAGCAAGAGGCCGTACCCATCGAATTCATACAGGCTCAGCGCATCCGAATACCGATTGCAGGTGATCACCATCGAGTTCAGAATGAGGAGCAAGTTGACGGGGTCGTGGCCAGCCGTGATAAGGCTTCTCCGCGGGGTCATCAAAACGTTATAGGCTTCATTCAGCTCCCGCATCCTGCATACAGAGACAATAATCGTCAGAGAATCGAGGATCAGTGCGCGCACCCAACAAAGCCTAGACTGGACAATACCGTTCAGTTCGCTGGGACGTGAACATACTGGAATCACGAAGAAGCGCGGCTTGAGCCTTGAACTTGCCACGAAGTGCCATCTCGTCGCACTCATGTTTTTCAGCGCGCAGAACCTCACGCGCACGATCAGGGCTCAGCGGAGACCCCAGTCGGGATAACTCTTGACGCCACGCAGCAGCAAGCGCATCCATGAGATTCAGCGGGTCGTCAATGGTGAATTCGGGATGCTTGCAATAACTACCGAGGTAGACACCACCGCACCAAAGTTCGTCGGACAAATCCTTGAAGGAAATCGGTGCCATCGGGCAGTAATTCCACTCCGCGGTCATATCTTCTTCCAGCACGGCGACGTAGTCTTCGAAGTGCACACGGCAGCAACGCTGAAGATGAGCTCGCATGTCATGATTCCAAAACACTTTCGGAGATTGACAGCCTTCCAAGAAGACGGAGGCGAACTCTGCAGGCGACGTGGCCTCGAGGAACTCCACCATGGCACCAGGAAGGAGACTTTCCAGCGCACTGGAGCCCTCAAAACCATCTTGGAGGTGATGAATCCACTTCAGCAAGGCGGCCACTGGCGTAGTGTCGGAGAACTCGCTCGCAAACAGCATATGGAAGAGCCCCCACTGGAACAGTAGACCGACATTCGAGTCCTCAGCCCCTTGCAGCTCACCGATGTGTTGATATACAACCTCGAGAAGTGTTGCTACTTTCGTGGAGAGCACCGGGAAGTCTACGCGCAGCAGCAGAGGGATGATCCTTCGCACGTGTCCCCACAGGGTTGTCGTTCCTTGAGGAAGCGGGAACACAGGAGAGCGCCCGGACAAGTCAGCCTCGCCCGCGGTCTCCTCCAACAGAGCGTTACTTCGTGCAACAGAGAGCAAAATGCTGACAGCGTCATGGGCGAGCTGAAGCGCGTGGACGTCGCCCTGTAGTTCCAGCTCCCAGCGCAACTGCGGAATGTCTATCAGCCTGGATTTGACGAACGAAGCTTCACAGGACGGGTCTGCTTGTCGATGGATCCACAACGCTGAGATGTCCAGCGTCCGCTCCTCATATTGTTGCTTCAGTTCGGATACGCCAACACGGCCGACAGTGCCTCCATGTTCAGCCTCCAGGACCCACAGCTTCTTCGAGTTTCCGCTAGGTGTTTGCTGACGGCTTGACGCGTGGACTAGCTGGAGCAAGCGAGTTATCAGCTCCATGCTCTCTCTGCTTCTCAAAATGCGCTTCGCATTCGCCGGGAACAAGCAGAGCGCTCGGATGGTGTGGAGAAGGTCTTCCACGATCGGAAAGTGTACCGTTTCCTTGACTAGTGTAGCCAGATAGGCTACTTCATCGAAGTCTGTGGCGCCTCGCTCTCGGGAATACGCGGCAGCGATGATCCCCATGCCCTTTATGCACATGAGAGACGTCGACGTGTCGTTGTGGTACTCGGCTCGAACGTTTTCACGGAGAAGGCGACAGTAGAGAGCTGCCAGCAACTCCTTTGGGTGGCGAACTTGGACTTGCTCCGGCGTGAACTCCATGAATGCGTCTTCCCCCATGACAGTTCCGAAGAACGGCAACTTGCTTCGAATGCTGGACAACACGCGCAGGTAGCACCCACCGACGACAATCTCGTCAGCGAGGCTTGGATACGCGACAGAAAAGTCTTCGTGGTTCCACCGCGCCTTCATGTGGCCCTGGCTGATCTGGAAGCGAGAGAACCGCTTAATCTCAGCCACTAACGCCCGGCGAAGCTCATCCCGCGAGTATTTGTTCCAAATCAGCTGCACCGACTCGTGGTCCAGGCTCAGCTGATGGAAAAGCAGACGAAAGTTCTCCTGCCCTCGGTGCGAGTGCACCATTCGGTGCTTGGACGCTTTGTGGTGGTTTCTTGTCTCTGAGTGACCACCCTTGTCCTTGGGCAAGAGGGTGCTCGTGATGAAGCTCAGCGCAATATCACGCTTTCGGATGCGACCTGGAAGGACTTCAGACGAGCGCTTTTTGGACGTCGAGCTGCCCCGTGAGCGTTCCTTGGTTGAGGCCGCCAGCACAGAGCTCTGAAGCTTCTTCAACATCCGCGCTCTCGATTGATCGTTCTCGATTGGCGTGTCGAAAGAATCGCGGTGATCAGGCGGCGAGAGCGGCGGATCAGTTGACATCAGCTGAGAATCGGATAGGCCACGTTGAACCGGGTCCTCGTGGTCTGGTGATTCCATCAACACGCCCAACGACTGGGAGCGTCCTTCGAGCTCCCTTAGTGGCGATTGAACAGTGCTGGTGCTGATGCTACTCCCACCTCCTCCAATTAATTCGGCGATCTCATCCTGGAGAGTCGAATCACTGCGGAACGACAGCCCTTCCACGTCATTGTCGTCTTGATGTTCTTCTTGCTCAATTCGAAGGATCTCGCGTTCGATACGATCAAACTCGGCATGCTCCGCAGCTGATCGTGGCGGTTCGCTCAAAAGATGGAGGAATCCTGCGGGGATGACGCGGGACAGGAGCTGCTTCGACGTCTCGTGGTGACTCATCCACAGCGAAATCAAGTACCGGCTCACGCTCCGCTGCTCGAACGAGTCGTCGAATATCGCCTGGTGCAGGTGGCGAAGCACGATCCCTTCAGTCAGCGCGGCGTCACGAATCCGAGAGGCGACTACTGGATCGCATTCCTCCAGTGTCGTCTTCAGAAGCAATGTGCCTGCATCGGAAATCCATTAGTACTCGTCGTCATAATGAGAATCAATGCGTGGTACTTACAAGCCTCCACCGTAGTTGCGCACCGTGACTGGAACAGGATCTTGAGAAGAGTACTGTAGAATTTGGCAACCTCCTCGATGATTTGCTGAAATTCGATCGGGCCAGTCGTTGACCTCCGCGAGCAGAGGCATCCTTCCAGAGTCTGAAGCAGCCCCATGACGACCAATGGACCGACCGTATCCTGCTTCGTCGCGTGGTGAGCGCGGTTCGGCTCGACATCAATCCCAGCCAAGTGACTGAGCAACGACTGCACGAAGTACGAGTTGCCCAACAGCAGCTTCTTGTTGTACGTCTCCACTTCTTCACAGAACTTGATCGACGATTTGTCCAGTTCTGCATTTGAAAATTAGGAAGTCGAGATGAGTATGGATTAGTCGGATGAATATAAACGAGTCGATGGAGCTGATGATACTTACTGGTGGAGTCTGGGATGTCATGGACAGTCAGTCTTCTCAGCAACAGCGTCGTCCAGAAGACAACGAACTCATTGCCGTTGACAAGGAGATTGGTCACCGCGTCCGCAATCTGGCTACCCTGGCAAATCTCTCGAAATCCGTAGTACGAGGAAGCAATCCGGAAGAGAGCTTGGAGCAAAGTTACAGCCGCACGTGTGGCGATTGGCTTCGACTTTGCAGCGTAGTACAGCTGAGCCACGATCGGGCGTAGTGCGTCTGTGACGATAGATTGCTTTGTGTTGTAGGCGATCCCGCTCGCTGGGACGTTGGCGTTAAACTCCGCCACGATTTCGACGAAGCTAGCGGCAGCACCAAGTTGATGAGTGTTAGTGTTAGTGTTAGTGTTCATGTCAGCATCGAAATCGTCGACAGAAGATCGTACCTCCTATCGCCTGCCTTCACGATTGAGCTTCCCACTTTTCCCACGGATGCCATTCGCTGTAGGTAGCAGCTCGCGATCGATGTGTCTTTGAAAAAGGAGTGTGTTTCCGTTGCGTCTTCCTGGGCGAAGAAGGGAAGCAGCCGCAGACCTCGCTCGTTGACGACACAGCTGATGAAGAGCTCTGTATTCTGCTCGCAGGTCACGCTGATGTCATAAATGGCAGCTAGCACACCATCACGGTCCGACGAGGTGTACTTGCGCGTTTCCCCGCTGACGAACTGGACATCGAACTGCTCCTTGCTGTTTGGCTCGCGCACCAGCACGTAGATTTGGCGGAACTCGTAGCATGCGACCACTTTACCGTTTTGGTCCAGCTCAATCAGGGCTTTCTCGTGGACCGACAGGACACGAGTCACGGGACTTTCGTACTTGGATGTCAGCTTCCGGACGGGGAACTGAACGAACGGATCGCCGTACGTGGACCCATACGTAGCTCGCTCCTCCTTGATCGTGGTGGACGTGACGTTTGTTCGTGCTTTGATCACGCATCCGATCGCTTCTGCTGCGGCTTGGATACGGTGAAGAATCAGTTGGCGCTGGCTGCTGAAGAGTAGACGACTGCGTCCCGAGTATCCGATGGCAAACGCCTCGCTGGAGTCGGTCAGTGCTGTTATGTGCTCCATATCGGTGTACAGGTACTTGGATCTAACCGCGCCGTTGTCGCCATTGCAAGTGATGCCGTCCGTCCCGATCTCCAGCGTACAGCTGAACGTCGTGCCTTTCCTGGACCACTTGGTGCATGCGTACTGGTTGCCTTGCTTCGGATTTCGCTGCAAGAACTGGTCCTGCAATCTGTATAGGTCGGACAAGAGTCGCGAGCGGAACCGGCACCGCAGCTTGAGCTGCTCGTCCTTCTTGGCGCCCTTGAGCACGAGCGTGAAGCCCTGAACATCGCAACACCAAACGCCTCGTCAGTTACCACCTGCGTCCGATGTCAGTTTGACAATAAAGAGCAGTCCCGACCTGTTGGTCGCCCGATTCCAGGTTGACGCCGTTCAGCGCCGTCAGGGACCACGTGTTGGTCACCTCAAAGTCGGCCGGGTCGATCGTGCAGAAGCGCGTTGGCGCGAGCGCGAAGACGCGCTCGTACTTGCCGCGCCACGAGACCTTGACGACCTGGTACTTGGCCACGAACTCCTCGATGGGTGTTGCCGCCAGGAATGACACGCGCTCGCCGTGCCGCCGCCCGCGCGACAGGCTGTGCCGGAACGAGCCCGCCTCGGACGGCGCGCCATCGTCGCTGCTCGCCACCGTGTGCGCCGCCTCGGACGTGTCGTTGCCGGTCCGCGGCCGCACCGCCACCGCCACGCGCGGCGGCCCCGCGTCCGTCATGCCCGCCCCAGTAACTTGTCGGCGCTCGGTCTCCCTCCCCGCGCCTCCCCCTTGTTGTAGTACCAGCGTATATGGACTGCGCGCGGCCTTTCTCGTTGGCTTATCCCCCGCCGCTTTCTTCTCTATTTTTGACCCCCAAGCCAGGTTCTCGCCCGCCGGAGTGATGGTCACCGTGTGGGGTGGCTTCCTTGACACGGGACATGCACTTCGGTGCCCCGTTCTCATAGTGAAACCAGGTGAAAAGTGTTCGGGACTGTCCACATCTGATCGCCCCGTCCCGGTTCTGCAAAGTGTGTGCTGTGTGCTGAGCTTGGCCGGCGTTGTGCTCCGAACATCAACGAAAAATAATGTGACGCACATCAATTTTTATTGGCAGTAATATTTATTCTTGGTTATTGTCAAATGCATAAATATTGTCCGTCAGCAACAACCCTTATTTACGGGTAAATCGCAAGAACTCGTTTTTGTAAATCCGGTTATTTCACATCTTAAATAAGTGTAAATCCGACCTGTAGTGGCTAAAGTACTGCCTGCAATGTGTGGCGTAGAGTACCTAAATAAGACAGCGAAGTGGTAGAGAGTCCCATTAACACGAGCCGGCGCATTGTCGGGTCATTAAGCAAAACGAGACGACGCAATGTACTCTTCTGACTTTCGATGGAGGGCCGTGACCCTTCACTACGCCTACGCTGTGCCATGTGAGCGCGTCGCGCGCATTTTTGGAGTAACTGGCCGGTCAGTCTGTCGGTGGTACGCGATGTTCAAGACGACAGGCGATGTGATGTCCCACGGGCGGCCAACGAAGCAGATCCATTCATCAGTGCTGCTGGAGCACATTTCGTCCTACGTGAAAGAGCACCCGTGTTTCTATGTTGAAGAGCTGCAGCTGTCGCTGCGTGGGCGATTTGGTTCCGACGTGCCGTCGTCTGCGTCGACTATTTTGTGCATCCGCCGGTTCGAGCTCGGCCTCACGCGCAAGATTCTCGAGCGGTGCGCGCATGAAGCACTGCCTCGCGAAGTCGACTCGTTCATGGCCAAACTCCGGGTATAGTACAAGTACCCAGAGCAGATGGTGTTCATCGACGAGACGTCGAAGAACGGGCTCAACAACATGCGGCGCTGCGCGTGGTCGAAGAGAGGCACACACGCCGTCGTCCGAGTTCCGTTCTCACGCGGCAAGCGTGTGTCAAACCTGGCTGCGTGCGACGTGCGTGGCTTCATTGAGTGGCGCACAACCCACGGCACCTTCACCAGACTCAAGTTCCACCGCGCGTTCCTGCGGTGCGTGGCGCCGTTCCTGAACCCATGGCCAATGCCCCGTTCGATTGTGGTTCTTGATAGCACGCGCATTCACATGTACAAGGAGCTGGAGGACACCGTCCACGCGTGCGGGGCCGTGCTCATCTTTTTGCCGCCTTATTGCTCGCAGTTCAACCCAATCGAGATAATGTTTGACCAGCTGGAGCGATGGCTAATTCGCCACGCCAATTTGGCGTTTCCATTGTTCCCAGAGCTCGTGCTGCGTGTTGCTATGCGCGCCTGCATCGAGAGCTCTGATGTGGGTGTAAACTTGTTTCGGCACTGCGGCTGCGGAGAAACTGGTGTCAGCAATGCCGTCTTTCGTGTTGATATGGAGGCGCTAGCAGACCCGCGGGGAGGGCTGGTGGGTGGAAGACTTACCGAGCGTAGCGAGGAAGGAAATGAGAAATCAGTGTTGTTGGGTTAATAGAAAATGCATTCTCGTCGTGCCTACGCATAATCAACGTCTCCCATGTCATCCGATGGCTCGGAGGGCGGCTGGAACGACGAAAACACACCGTCCGCCAGGAAATTGTAGTTTGGAAGCCCGATAATTTCACGCAGCTCTTGAATGTCGAACGTGAGCTGGAGCGACGTTAATCCGCTCAACTGGACGGTCAGTGTGCGCGTCACCACTTCGCCACGAGTGCCTTGGGTCTGATAGGCATGCCGAGCTGCATGGACAGCATCTAAGTGCTGCATCTGTCGGAGCGTGGCACTTTCCGGTGGTGCGACGTCAGTCCTCTCAGGCTGACGAGCGTGTGTGTGAGCCCAGTCAGCTCTCGACAGGTCACCAATGCACACATCAGGGCGGTCGGAGATGTAGCTGTCTATCGCACGTGCCGCGTCGGTGATACTCCAGGGGTTGCTCGACGGATCCCTGATGCTGCCTTGACTGCCAGCACGAACAGCTCGACAACGAGTGGGCCTGTCTTTTTCTTTCGCTTCTCGTAGTTCAATCTGACAGTATCTAGCATAGCGCACCAATTTTCCCCGTGAGCGCTACCTGTAATGGGACTCAGTCCTATCCGCTATCGCGAGAGCGAAGAGCGAGATGGAGCTGATCCCTTGAACTGAGGAAGCGTTGAGCAAGGGTCTGACACAAGGGTGTCAGCCGATGCTCGGTCTTGGTCGAAGCTTGGGCC